>VWZT01013354.1:141-19956 GCA_013397055.1 Pachycephala philippinensis
GAGGAGCGGGGTGTGAGGGAGCGCAGGGAGGGAGAGGCGTCAAGAGTCATGGAAAGACGTGGAAAAACACGGAGGGATCCGTAGGGTGCAGCCCCGGGGCTGGGAGCAGCGGAGGGGCGGCAGCGGGACCCCGTGTGGGACCCCCGGGGGCATCGCTGCCCTCAGAGCCTCGCACAAAGCTCCGTGCTGAGGGAAACTTTTAATTAAAAATTAATAAGAAGCCCCCCGCGAGTAGTGGGGAGGGTCCCTGAAAGGTCGGGCTGGGGTTGTGACCTGGTTTTGTGGGGAGTGTTCGGGCTGGTCGCCTTTGGCCTGGCTGTGGTTTATGGATTTATAGGAGAACGGGCATGGGGACCAGTTGGTTTATGGATTTAGAGTGGAATAAGGATGGGGAATAGTTAGGTCAAGGATTTATAAGGGAATAGGGATGGGTAACAGTCACTTTATGGGTTTATAGTGGAAAAGGGATAAGGAATAAATGGTGTATGGATTAATAGGGGAATAGGGATGGGGAATGGTTGGTTCATGGATTTATAGTGAAATAGGGATGAGGAAGGGTTGGTTCATGGATTTATAAGGGAGTAGGGATGGGGAATGGTTGATTTATAGGGGAATAGGGATGGGAAACAGTTGGTTCATCATGGATTTATAGGGGAATAGGGATGGGAAACTGGTCCATGGATTTACAGGGGAATACGGATGAGGAAGGGTTGGTTCATGGATTTATAGGGGAATAGGGATGGGAAACAGTTGGTTCATGAGTTTATACTGGAATAGGGATGGGGAACAGTTGGTTTATGGATCAGTAGGGGACTAGGGGTGGGGAATGGTTGACAGTGATCATCTTTTAGGCTAAAAAGGCTTTTTTGCTGTGCCTTCCTGAACGAGTGGGTAAATCCTGGTTATTTACACAGCAGAAGTTGGGCTCATCCCTAGAACAGCCGGCCCGTGCCCTCTGCTTTCCATCTCCTGCCAGGAGCTTGGAAATCTGAGGCTTGGGGACGTGGTTGGGTCTTTCTGCAGCCCCACGACAAGAACAGTCCTGAGGAAAGGATGGGAGTTTGGAAACGGGACACCCCCACTGCTCTTCTGGATGGGATTGATGGAAACACAGCTTCATCCCTTGGGGGTGAGGGTCAGCCTTCAAAATTCATCTTAAAGAAGCAAATGTGCACAAAAAGCTAAATAGGTCATCGTTCCCATGGGTTTGGGAACTGGATCTTTGGCTGAGCCATTTCTGACTATTTCAGCCTGAAAACCAAGGCAGAGGCACATCCCAGGGCACATCCTGAGCAGTGGATTTTATTCTGTGTGGAAAGAGAGCTCAAAATAATGGTGTAAGTGATGGTGTTTGCAGGCAGGGATGCCTTGTAAGTTAAGTGGGAAAAGGTGTTTATAGAACCAAAGAAACCTGCTGAAGATACATTGTAATGGTTTTTAAAAAATCGTGGTTTTCCATTAAAAAACTTGTAGATGGCTGTATTTCTTTTTTCTTCATCAACTCGGGCCACAACGCACCTGTTTCATTGCCTGCAGCTACCGGAGCTGCATTTGGCCATTTCTTAGGGGGTTTTATTACTATCTTACTTTTATTTGCTTGAAGAAGTTCCCATCCAGGAGGAGCTCCGAGCACAATGGATTGATGGGCTCCACTTTGCAGAAGGATCATTGTGTAAATCTCCACCCACCTTTTGTGTCCCCAAGCTGCTGGGACGACCCGGGATGGAACAGAGTGTTGTTGCCAAAAGAAAGCAGTGTCTGCTCTCCTGCAGCTCAGAGGAGAAGGCTGGCCTGGCCAGCAGCCAGGGAAAATCTGGGAGTCCTGGAAAGTGAGAGGGATGAGAGGAAAGTCCTTTTCCTGCTGCAGGCATCTGCCCTGAGCTCCCAGAACACGATGTAAACGGGGCTTATGCTCACCTCGCTCTCGAGATTTGGGTGATGATTTATGGAGGGGAAACTCTTCTGTTTAATGCATTACCCAGAGTCCAGCCTGAAACAATGGGATAACTGCAATTCCGGAATATCCGGACCACACAGAGCACATCAGAGGAGATTTAGCAATTCCTGGTTTGTGTGTGGTGTTAGGAAGGTTTTCCTGCTGGGGTTGGAGGTGTCAGGGGGTGGAAGGGCCGCATTAGCATTCGGTGATGGATTTCATTATTTCCAATAATGGCATTTATTATTCCTGTAGTAATCCGGCTGTAATTCCTTATAATGGCTCTGTGTGAGGGGAATCAGCGCTGCAGCTGTTTCCTCTTCCCTGGGAACTGGGAACAGCTTTGCCCTTTGAATCCCTGTCACCTCCATGGTCCATCACTCCATTTCACAGCTGAGTGCCTGGAGAGCTTCGGGTGCTCTGCGCTCTGCAAAAGCCCAACCAACCTGTGCTGGGTTTGTGTTAAACACCACGGGGGATTAGTTCCAGCTGCAGTTTTGCTGAGATAGCCCGACTTCCACTTTAGCAGGGACAGTGATTCATAAATCCTCGCACAGAAGCCTCTGACTCACAATTTCGGGATTATGGCTGAGGCAGTTGGAGATGTTGCCATCCCCAGCTGGTTTTTCACCCCTGGTTTGCCATGATTGCCCTTCCCGTGGCAGAGTAACTCTTTGGCGGGATTGTTGCTCCAGCTGCATTCCCAGTTTGGCATTGCAGTCCCTGGAATTACCTAAATCAGGGGGCAGTGAACCCTGACAGTCTGAGCAGCCCAGCTCTGCTGTGGCACAGCAGCTTCCAGCACACAGGGAAGAGTCACAGAATCCCAGAATATCCTGAGCTGGAAGGGACCCACAGGGATCAAATGCAGCCCCTGGCCCTGCACAGACACCCCAACAATCCCACCCTGGGCATCCCTGAGAGCGGTGCCCAAATGCTCCTGGAGCTCTGGCAGCCTCGGGGCCGGGACCATTCCCTGGGGAGCCTGGGCAGTGCCCAGCACCCTCGGGGGGAAGAACCTTTCCCTGAGCTCCATCCCAAGCCCTGACACAGCTCCAGCCCTTCCCTGGGCTCCTGTTCCTGTCCCAGGGCAGAGCTCAGCCCCTGCCCCTCCGCCTCCCCTCGGGAGGAGCTGCAGCCCCCGAGGAGCCTCCCCTCAGCCTCCTCTGCTCCAGCTGAACGAGCCAAGTGCCCTCAGCCGCTCCTCAGCCCCTTCCCCAGCTCCGTGTCCCTCCTTTGGACACTCTCCAACAGCTTTGGATCCTTTTTTATTTCTTTATTACATTGCATTTTTACAGCCATTGCAAATGCATAATCTCATCCATCAAGTTCTTCCTGAATCCTGTGTAGGTGTCCTCAAACACACAAAGTCCTCCTCATTCCAGCCACCACAGCCTTCCCCTCTCCAACAACTGCATTTCCAAGGACCAGCACAGTCCCACAGCCAGGAGCTTGTGTCAGTTCTCAGCTGCTGAGGGAGCTCTCCAGAGAGCCCCCAGCAGGTCCCAGTTGCTCTGTGCTCTTACCCCAAGCAGGTCACAGCAACTGGGCTGCCTGAAACCACCTGGGAAAGGATCTTGTACAGCCTGAGTTACTCAATAACCAGAGCAGTTAATGAGGAAAGGACAGAAGCACCAATAAACTGATCTCTGTTAGGGATCTAAGTTGAAATCGTTTCAGGCTGAGAAAAGCCAAGGAGTTGATTTTCCTAGATTTTCCTTTCTTAGCTTGTTTCCTTCTGCTTTTTACCCTCTTTTCACAAAAGACGTCTCAAACAGTAGTTAAAATCACCAGTCAGCGATTCTTGGTCGAGCTTTTATGGGTTTTACCTTCTGAAATAGTCTGGAAGAAGAGTTTATGGCCGCACAGGAATAGGTTAAAGCCAGATTGAAAACTGTTGTGGACGTATTAGAGCAAGAAATGGGTGTGGGATAAGTAACTGTCTTCCCTCTTCCCTGTGTTTTCAGGTGTGCGAGTGTTTGTGATCAGATAACACAAGATCAGTGCTTAGAAAAATGTTCAGGAGCTGAAACACTCATAAAACTCCTGAAGGTTCTGAAATCCTGCACGTTGAAACCATGGCTCTGTAACATCATTTATTCCAAGAAGGAAAGATAAACCCTTCTGTCATTTAGGTGATTAAAGCAGGATTAAATCACACAGCTGCAAAAACTGCTGCTTCTGCCTGGTTTTCTGCCAGCCTTGGAGCTGAGGCTGCTCCTGCATCCGTGTTCTAGAGGAGCAACAAAGCTCAGGGGAAGGGGAATGGGACAAAAATCCTTTTTGACGTGTAGCAGAGAGCCCTGTGTGTTTTGTGCTTTGCTGCATCATGCTGTCAGGGCTCTCCTGGAACGTGGAAATGGATGTTTGTGGCATTTAGCAGCATCAGGGGAATTCATCCTGCTCCGATTTGCTGACGAGGGAAGAACGACAAAGAGAAAAACATGAGCTCCCTTCCCAAAGCATGTGCAGTCCATGTATAGCATTGCCCTTTTAGTACCTCCCCAAAAATGGGAATAAAAATATTAATTAATTAATTTCTTGAACCAGGCTTTAAAATCAAGTGGATCTGATTGCCTTTTCTCTCTATTTCCACTGCAGGAAGACTCTGCTTGTGCTTGCAGTTGTGAGAGGTGTCTAGAGATGCAGCCAAGCACCAAAGCAGGACAGAAGCCGAGGCAGAGATGTCCATCAGGACGTGTTTTCACAGAAATCATTGTCTGTGATGACTTCACCCTGTAATTTAGCTGATTTTAGTCATAGAATAATTTAAATGTTCCTGTTGGTCAGCTCTGTGTGGAGACAAAGGACAGCAAAAGCTTGTGAGGCTTTATCAAAACACTGGACAGTGTTACTTCTAAACTTACCAGACCTATAGTTTATAAGTCTTACTTTTACAAAGGCTCTTAAATCTACCCCTCTTCTTCCTTGGTACTTCTGGCTCATCTCCTCACAGGTAACAGTTAAGTACCAGTTATCTAATTTTAAATACTCCCCCACTAAATCACTCTTTAGTATGTCAGAATCTATTCTGATCTTTGTGGGACAAGTAATTAGAACACCTTTTCTAGCTGGAAAACTCTCCTCATTTTCATTGTCATCCCTGTGAGGATGATTTCATTTGAAGGTCAGGTTTTCTGCAGACCCACTTGGGCTGGAAGGAGACTCTGCCAAATGAAGCCAGAATTTTTAGGTGTTTACCAGCACAGGGAAGAATTTATTTTTCCAAGATCTTTGTGAGATACTGAACTAGAAGAAAACAGTCATCAGGCCAACAAAAAAAGTCTGTACTTCTCACCAAAAAAAACTTTGGCTCTCTGTTTTTCCACTTCAAAACAGCTGGCATGGAGAGGGATTGAATGCAGATGAGGTAACAGATGTTTAAAATGCTGTAAATTCTCATTTAGCTGAATTAGGGGTGGAATCCAACATCACCTGGGATGTGCTGAGTTGTTCTCTTTGAGCTTGTAGGATCAAACCGAGCAGTTTCCACAGAAAAATCATGGGGTGAGGGGGAGAGGTTGAAGTGGGAACAGGAAATCAGCTGGAAAGGGGCTTGGCCAAGAGCAGGAGCCACAAGGAACACTCAGAGGGTGGCACCTTAGGATTTCCGGGAAAGAGGTGTGCTGGGGCACTTTGTTGTTGTGGGCCTGTAATTTAAGGATAATGTTCCACAACACTGATTCCTGTATCGATTTTTCTCTGGCTGTTGCCAGTTATGAACAAACGGCCCTGAGGAATTCGGAGGTGCTTGCAACACAATCAAGTGAAAGAGGTTTCAACAGCTTCCCTTCCCCAGCCCATTTTCTGTTTCGTTTCTGCTGGGCCAGAGACAGCTCAGCTCCAGACAGAGCTCTGGTTCTTGCTGAGGAGTCACAGGGGGAGTTAATTTGGAGAGGGGATGGAGCCCTGTCCCTCCTGTGTGCATGGTGAGGGCTTTGGGGTCCTGAGCAAACCCCTTGCAAACCCCTCCACAACCAACCCCATCACGATCAGCATTCCAGGCTGTCTGGAATTCCTCCATGAACATTTTCCTTCCCCTCACTTGCTGGAGCCTTTGTGTGGTGGATTTGGGAGTTCATTTTTTGCTCAGCTTCCATTTCTCCCCCCCAGAATCCGCCACCATCCGAAGTTTCCCTGCAGGACAATCCCCTTGGCCAGCCCGTGCTGGGAAGGGGAACGGGACAGCCTGGCTTGTTTTCCTGCAGTTCCTCTGCTGCTGGGATCAGGCAGCCTCGGGGATGAGGAAGTGCACGGTGCAGCTCTGCTTTTGTAACCCCTAATTTCGTTTGGAAATGTTATCCAAACAAACAGCTGCCAGCAGGATGAGCGTTAAGACCTGTGCAGAGGCTGCTCTGTCAGAACCCAGCTCGGAGTGAGCTCTGCCTGCTGAAACGTTTCACCCAGCAGCTCATTAACACCGAGATAGTCAGAGGAGACTTTTCCCCCCCGATTAGATCCTGCCTGTGATAAGAGCATTAACGAGCATATTTTCCCATAAATAAAGCGAGCAGGCCTGGAGGGCAGGGAAGGTTATTTTGCCTGGAATCAGTTCTATCCCACACTCACCCCTTGGAGACGTGGGGGCTGAGGGAACCAGTTCACCCTGAGAGCAAGCCAGAGACCAACAGGCAAAGGGGGATTTCTTCCAGCTCTGTGTGCTCCACACTGCTTTATTTTGGGGGTAATCCACGTGGATTCTGTCACTGGCCAGAGCTCCCTGTGCTCACGACCAGGGCAGCCCTTGGGGTGCTGCAGGAGGGACAGGAAGGTCCGACTTTGGTGAAGTTGCTTTTGCCAGGCTGTTTTTTGAGCTGCAGGAGGGACAGGAAGGTCCAACTTTGGTAAAGCTGCTTTGGCCAGGTTGTTGATTCGGGTTCCAGGAGGGACAGGAAGGTCCAGCATGGGGAAAGCTGCTTTGGCCAGGCTGTGTTTTGAGCTTCAGGAGGGACAGGAAGGTGCAGCCTGGTGAAGTTGCTTTTGCCAGGTTGTTGATTTGAGCTGCAGGAGGGATGGGAAGGAGCAGCCTGGGGAAAGCTGCTTTGGCCAGGCTGTTTTTTGAGCTGCAGGCGGCCTCGTGCTCTCTGCATCCGTGTCTGAACCAATATTTACTCAGGGCTCTGTGTACTGGGATCGTCAGCAATCCCTGCAGTGAGAGCAGGGCTGGAGCCAGCATCGGCCCAGCTTAGCAGCTTCCCTTGTTTACATCTTTTTTTAAAAATACTCCTGACTTCCAGGCCGGGGAGAGGTGGCAGCTTGATAGCTCTGGTGAGCACGAGCCCTCCCTGCAGCAACCTGCACACCCCAGAGCCTCTGCAGCCAAAAATCCCCTCTGGAAGTGGGTGGGCAGCAGACCCCCAGCCTGGGCAGGCCTTGGCATCTCCCCAAGAAGTGCCAAACCTGCTCTGGAAGGGACAAACCAAAGTCCAAAGAGAGCTGGTGCTCCATTAGGGACTGGCAGCAAATCAAAGAAGCCCCCAAGCTGCCACCACACTCCGGAGTGGAGGCTTTAAAGTGAAGGCAGCTCCAGTTCAGTGCCAGAATTTTCCAGTTTTCCCAAAGGGTTTAATTTATGAAGCTGTTCTAGGTACAGATTAACTTCCCCTGCCTCCCGTTTGTTATTAACTGTGGGAGAAGCTGAGCTTTGAAGGGTTCATTGCTCGAGGAAAGGGGTGAGCACTGCAGTGGTTCACAGGCACGCTCCCGTGGTGCCTGGCCTGGTGTTCCCAAAGGAACCAGGCTTTGGGGAGCTGTTTATTGCCCTGTGTCCTGCTGGGTGTGTCACACACAGNCGACTTTGGTGAAGTTGCTTTTGCCAGGCTGTTTTTTGAGCTGCAGGAGGGACAGGAAGGTCCAACTTTGGTAAAGCTGCTTTGGCCAGGTTGTTGATTCGGGTTCCAGGAGGGACAGGAAGGTCCAGCATGGGGAAAGCTGCTTTGGCCAGGCTGTGTTTTGAGCTTCAGGAGGGACAGGAAGGTGCAGCCTGGTGAAGTTGCTTTGGCCAGGTTGTTGATTTGAGCTGCAGGAGGGATGGGAAGGAGCAGCCTGGGGAAAGCTGCTTTGGCCAGGCTGTTTTTTGAGCTGCAGGCGGCCTCGTGCTCTCTGCATCCGTGTCTGAACCAATATTTACTCAGGGCTCTGTGTACTGGGATCGTCAGCAATCCCTGCAGTGAGAGCAGGGCTGGAGCCAGCATCGGCCCAGCTTAGCAGCTTCCCTTGTTTACATCTTTTTTTAAAAATACTCCTGACTTCCAGGCCGGGGAGAGGTGGCAGCTTGATAGCTCTGGTGAGCACGAGCCCTCCCTGCAGCAACCTGCACACCCCAGAGCCTCTGCAGCCAAAAATCCCCTCTGGAAGTGGGTGGGCAGCAGACCCCCAGCCTGGGCAGGCCTTGGCATCTCCCCAAGAAGTGCCAAACCTGCTCTGGAAGGGACAAACCAAAGTCCAAAGAGAGCTGGTGCTCCATTAGGGACTGGCAGCAAATCAAAGAAGCCCCCAAGCTGCCACCACACTCCGGAGTGGAGGCTTTAAAGTGAAGGCAGCTCCAGTTCAGTGCCAGAATTTTCCAGTTTTCCCAAAGGGTTTAATTTATGAAGCTGTTCTAGGTACAGATTAACTTCCCCTGCCTCCCGTTTGTTATTAACTGTGGGAGAAGCTGAGCTTTGAAGGGTTCATTGCTCGAGGAAAGGGGTGAGCACTGCAGTGGTTCACAGGCACGCTCCCGTGGTGCCTGGCCTGGTGTTCCCAAAGGAACCAGGCTTTGGGGAGCTGTTTATTGCCCTGTGTCCTGCTGGGTGTGTCACACACAGACACCCTGTGAGTCCTCCTTGGCAGGGCAAAACCCCATTTCCAACAGAGCTGAGCGCGTGCTCCGAGCTCTCAGGGAGACCAGCAGATCTCCTGAGGTGCTGGAAGATAAAGAGGTGGCACAAGGAAAGTAAAGACCCTTGAAGTTACTGCTCAGGCTTGGAGCTGTGACCTGCTGAGTCTGATTTCCTGCTCACAGTGACTTTTGCCAGCTACTTCAGGTGATGAGCTGGAAACCTCCTGCCTCGGAGGTGTGTGGAGACTGGGAGTGGCTGTGATTACTGGAAATAAACTGGACGGGAGCTGAGTTTTCGTTTTGAAATCTGCTTCCTGGGGTATTTAGCACCTTTCTGATTCCCCTATAAACGTTCGTCTGTTCTTGGGTCAGAGTTTCCCTGTGGGATTGTCCAGTGAGTGAATCCTTTCAGATTCCAGTGCTGCTCTGCCTTCCTGGTGCTCCCCTGGAATTTGGTCCTACAGCGCTCTCATTTCTTAGCTCCCAGCTCCTCTCAGTTCTTAGCTCCCAGCTCCTCTCAGTTCTTAGCTCCCAGCTCCTCTCAGTTCTTAGCTCCCAGCTCCTCTCAGTTCTTAGCTCCCAGCTCCTCTCAGTTCTTAGCTCCCAGCTCCTCTCAGTTCTTAGCTCCCAGCTCCTCTCAGTTCTTAGCTCCCAGCTCCTCTCATTTCTTAGCTCCCAGCTCCTCGTTCCCCTGGCCGTTCCCGTGTTTGTTTGGCTTCCCACACAGCCCCACCCTGGGCCCAGGATCATGCACTGGGTGCTCTCAGCCCATCTTCAGCCTCGTTGGGCTCATTAGGGAGGAAAATGTCATCAGGAATCCTTGAAGGAACAGGATGTGACAGGAAGCAGTGGGAGTCAGCAGGTCAGGCCTTAGCAGCTGTCAGAGCGATGTGCACGGGGCCTCACCTCGGCAGCTAAACCCAGGCTCGGGCTTAACGTTAAACCTGATCCCTGCGGGGCGGATCCCGCGGCATCCCTGGGTGTCCCTCAGACAGGGAACACGGGGTTTGTGTGTTCAGGCTCCCCCGGTGACCCCTTGCAGCCCCTCTGGAGCTGTAATTCCAGCGGGAACTGCCCCGTGTCCCCGGGGATTGGGAAACTGAGGCAGGGAGAGGGCAGGGAGAGGGGGGAGCTGCTCTGGCTCTGCTGCTCCCTCCCTTCCCTGTGGGAAATGGACTCGGGGGAGTTCAGGTCACTTTGAAAAGTCTCCTTTGTAAATAATGCTCCCAAGCAAAATGTTCCTTTTAACCTCAATTATCTGTCCTAATCCTGCCTCTACTCCCCTTAATTTTTTTTATTGATCTCTTTGTTGCCTTTAAAAATATGGGAGATTATTCTTTGGCAGTGATAATCGTGTTTAATTCTCTTTTCTGTCATATTTAGCCTATTTCCCCATGGTTTCCTCGCTGTTTGGCATTGTCAGGTTTGTGTTCTGCAATTTTAAGATTTGAACTGTGATCAGGAATATCCCTGCTGGGGGCAGCTGGATGCTTTTCCCCATGTTATGGAGGTGGCTGCAAGGTATCAGTTTATAGAAAACTGGATTTATTTTATCATTCTCAGGGTGGTGGTGATGGACAGGAGCCACCCCTGTCGTTGTCACACAGTACAATGGCACCAAAACTCTGGTTATTTGTATCACTGCTCTCAGTGTCCCTGGGACTTAGAAAACTGAATTTTAACAACAAGCCTTTCCTGAGCAGTTGCATTTCCAAAGCAATGCAAATAAAGTTAATTAATATAATGAAGCCTTTATCGTTCTGGTCCTGTGACACCAAGGCTGGGACTGGGGCGTTGCAGCTGCTTCAGGAGTGGTGTTTCCAGGTCACTGTGGGATGTGGAGGGTCCTTTGGATCCTTGGCAGCCAGCAGCAATTCTGAGTCCAGCTTTGGGCAGAAGGGCTCAGAGAAGCCCATTTTGTGTCACAGGTGTTGTGAGCTGCCACTGCAGAAGGACAAATAACCCCAGATCCTG
Organism: Pachycephala philippinensis; assembly: GCA_013397055.1. Lineage (NCBI taxonomy): Eukaryota > Metazoa > Chordata > Aves > Passeriformes > Pachycephala > Pachycephala philippinensis. The sequence continues at coordinate 10,875 of VWZT01013354.1, forward strand.
CCCTAAAAAAGGAAAGACTTTTCAGGAATCCATCCTGTCGAACCTGTTGAGAAAACCCTGCAGTGAGAGGGAGGCCAACATTTCCCTTCCAATGCTTTGCTGTGTTTACTACTCCAAACTATTTGGGGTTTTCCCCCTTAAATTCATGGCTGCTGTTCATCCCTCACTTCCCACAGGCAGGAACAGTTTCTCTCCAGTCTGTCCTCACTGGATTAAGCCAGGACACATCCCAACTCTTTTCTTTCATCCAAAATACTTCTTGCAGCCATTCCAGTGAGGCCTTTTTTCCATGACTTCTTTTTTCCCTGACCTCCAGGTATAACAGCTCTGACGCATTGGGAGGAAACTGTGGGATTTGGGAAAACAAGCTGTCCTTCATTTTCCTTGGAAATCAGCTGTTATTGCAGCTCTCCCGGGTCCCTGCTCGTCCCTGCTTTGAAAAGCTTCAGTTTTCAAGGCATTCCCAATCCTTGGGTTGACTTTTCCCCTGGGAAGGTTTCAAGAGCTTTCGGTGCAGCTTCATGGGGACATTGAGCACTGGGGCTTCTCCACCTGTGAGGTTTGGAGAGCTGGATGTGGAATGTGTTTGCTGTTGGAGAGACCTTGTGAGCCCAGTCCTGCTGTCACGTGTGGCCCAAGGGTTCATGAAGGCACAGAGCTCCCCCCTCAGCCCCCAGCGTGTCCCTTCCACAAGCTGGGAGCTCTAAGAGTTACAAAGCTCCTTTTAAATCCCAGTTATATTTATTTTAGCCAATTTTTTCCCCAGCTGGTCTCACGCCAGCATTGTCTTTATGCTTAAATTGGCATCTTGGCTCTCTCTGGGTGCTTTTGTGTGTAGCAATCCGAGCCCTTTGTTTTGGTAGGCAAAGCAAACTGAGACTTCCGTCTGTAAATCTTCCTTTCTCCTTTCCCTGCTTCTTGTCAAGGAAGCCTCTCAGCCATTCAGAATTGTTCCCACACGAGTTTCATGTGGAAAGCATCTCTCCATGGCCACCTGAGTGCCACCACCTCTTAGGTGAAACCCAAGTGTTTCAAAATTCGTTTGGTGGATGTTGGCAAAGGAGCTCAAAAAGCACAAACACCCAAGCAGAACAAGGAGGGGAGAATTTGGCACATCTGCACAGTGGGGTTGTGATTTGACAAGGATTAGAGGATCATGGAATCATGGAATGGTTTGGGTTGGAGGGATCTTAAAGCCCATCCCTACCATGGCAGGGACACCTTCCACCATCCCAGGCTGCTCCAAGCCCCGTCCAGCCTGGCCTTGGGCACTGCCAGGGATCCAGGGGCAGCCACAGCTGCTCTGGGCACCCTGTGCCAGGGCCTCCCCACCCTCCCAGCCAACAATTCCTTCCCAATATCCCATCTAAATGTGGCTGTTGGATCCTCACACTGGATCCTGTGATCCCTGTGGGTCTCTGCTTTGATGTTCTGCTGGAAGCTGCCTCCAGTGGTCTGGCAAAGGGATCCAAACCGGCCCTGGCTGAGCCCCTGGCTCGGGAGGATGGAGGTGGAAGGAGCTTGGCAAAACCTCACTCTGCACCACAAAAGTGCTGCTGAGAGATCTCCCAGCAGGAGTCTGGGTCTGTTTAGCTCCTGTGTGCTGATCTTCGATAAGGAACTAAGAATTGTAATTTTTTTTTGTGAAAACTGGGTGCTTTTCATCTTTCTTCACAGCCAGAGATAAGGGTCCTCTTGACAGGGTTACCCCAAGACCAGAGGTGTTGTCTCTTCAGCCCTGAGTGCTCCCAGGGGGGGTTAACAGGCACATCCCAGGGAAGAGGAGCCAGAAGGGGCTCAGAAATGGTGCCGTGATTTGATGTGCAAGAGCAGCAAAGCTGCCAGACAGAGCTGTGCCTCCTGCTGTCCTGAAGGCCCCAGATATGGACATTTCAAAGTTCTGCTAGTTACAAAAGTCTGGAACTCTTATTTGGGGCAGGTCTGGGCTATAAAAGTTGATCTTTTCACAGGTTTGACATGTGGGGAGGGGATTTCTGAGGGCTCAGACCTCATCCCCTTCCTCCTGAGGGGGCTGAGGGTGATGCTCAGAGCCAGGGAACTCCTTCCCAGGGATGAAGTTCCTCCCTCTGAAAAGAGACTCTTGACAAGGGATGGAGGGACAGGACACAGGGAATGGCTTCCACTGCCAGAGGGCAGGGCTGGATGGGATATTGGGAAGGAATTGTTCCCTGTGAGGGTGGGGAGGCCCTGGCACAGGGTGCCCAGAGCAGCTGTGGCTGCCCCTGGATCCCTGGCAGTGCCCAAGGCCAGGCTGGACGGGGCTTGGAGCAGCCTGGGACAGTGGAAGGTGTCCCTGCCATGGCAGGGGTGGGATGGGATGAGCTTTACGGTCCTTCCAACCCAAACCATTCCACGATTCTTTGAAAAGGGTCAGGATGGGAAGGGGATCAGGGACCAAGAGGAAAAAGGATCATGGCGAGGCTTTGCTTGATTTGGGGTTCACCCCGCTGTGCTTCGGGACTTGGACCCCACTCCCCTGCCCTGCCCCTGCCCCACCACTGTCCAGCCCCTTTGGGCTGTCAGGGGATGGTGCTGAGGGTGCCCAGAGCCCCTTGCTCCCTCTAAAGCCTCTCCTTGTGAACGTGGTGCCAGGCTCCATCCTCAGCACAAGCACAGCCGGTCCCCAGGGAGCAAGCCCTGGATGGGGCAGGGGGTCTCCCGTGTCCGTGGGGTGCCTGGAGGCCCCGTGTGGGTGGAGGGGCTGGATCCCAGGGGAATCGGGCACGAGGCTGAAGCAAAGGCTGCTGTGAGGCCACAGTGGCCTCCTCCCTCCCTCCCCCAGCCTCTCTCTGCACGAAACGCGATGATACCCCTAAACCCCAAACCCTAAACCCACGGGTGCCCCCTCTCTGTGCCAAAGCCCCTCTGCCCTCGCCGAGCCCCGTCCCTGGGCAGGGTGAGGCTGTGCCCGGGCTGGGTGAGGCTGACTCAGAGCCGGGCTCAGCCATCCCCTGCCCAGGGAGCGGAGCTGGAGCATCTCCCCCGCTCCTCCCGTCCCCCGCACCTCGGCACCGGCGGCTGGAGCAAGACACGACCGGTCCGTGCATGTGCATCGCCTTTGTGCGCCGGGGATGAGCCCCGACTGCTGCAGGGGAGCGTTTCAACCAGAGAAACCACGCGGGGCTCGATTGTTCCCTGCATCCGTGGAAAATTCCTCCGGGTCGCTCTCCCCTTTGCTCGAGCCGCTCCAAAACACGCGGGGAGGGGAGGAGGAGGAGGAGGGAGGTGTCTGTGCCTTTGGGGTCGGAGCTGCTGCTTTTTTCTCTCTCTCTGCCTGTAAATGATTTATTGGGAAAGGCTCCCGCCTTGGTGTCAGTGGGGCAAGCACAGCGATCAGAACGCGTTTTGGGGAAATGTCGCCGGGAAAAGAATGGGAAGAAATGAACCCCCGCCATCCCAGCGCTGCGGCTCCATCCCCCATCCATCCCTCCCTCCCTCCCCTGCCCATCTGGCACGGGGAAAAGCAGATGGGAGCGGTGGCCGTGGCGGAGTGTGCTGGTCCCGCTCCCGCGGGGGCTCAGCTCCATCCCTGAGCTCCTCTGGAGCAGCGGGGGCACTTCTCGGGGCAGGAATGGGCAGGGACAGAGACACGCTCCGCTTCTCCATCGCCATCCTGCGGGTCCGTCCCCTTCCCGTGACTCCCGCCCTCCAAGGCTGCCCTGCTGCCTCTTCCCCGGGGATTTGCTCTGCTGGGCTGCTCCGTTTTCCTTTCATTGCCTTTTACAGACCCTGATTTTTTAACCCGGATTTTTGGCTCGTTTGCTCGCCCACGTCCCCGATTCTTTTCCTTCTTCCTTTTGCATTCCCTCCTCCCTCGGCTCCCGGTGCTGCCCAGTTTTCCTCTTTCCCTCCTGCTCTCACTCTCGTTGTGTTTTCTTGGTGGTCCTGCCAACAACGTCCTGGGACAGAAGAAAAGGAAAGTCTCAAGGGTACACAGCTTCTTAACTCACTTCTTTTAAATTCTTTTTAAACCATGCCTTCCCTCACCGCTCGGCATTCCCAGCTGATCCCTGTGGGACACACCCCGGCCCCAATTCACTGCAGGGATGGAGGTGGGAAAGCTCAGGGCAGAAACATCCCCAGGAGCTGGCTCTGTGCTGGGCCTGGATTTGTCTCTAAAAACCGGGGAAAATCAGATGTTGAAGACTGACTGAGGAGTTGCTGCCACAGCCAGGCACTTCCGAAGGAGGAAGGGAGAGGCTTGGCTGGAGTGTTGTGAAAGGGATGGAGCTAAAGGAATGGGAATTACAGGCTGGGTGGATCAAGGATGGTTCCTGGTTGTGGGATGTGGTGAGCAGTGGATCAAGGATGGTTTCTGCTTGTGGGAATGTGAACAGTGAATTGAGGATGATTCCTGGTTGTGGGAATATGAAGAGTGGATCACAGATGATTCCTGGTTGTGGGAATGTGAACAGTGAATTGAGGATGATTCCTGGTTGTGGGAACGTGAAAGTGGATCATGTGCAGTTGTTCCCGTCTCCTGCAACACTTTTTGCACCTGAGGGACTTGGGTTGGGCTTTTTTCCTTGTATTTTTGCCTTTCTGATTTGTTTTCTTCTGCTTTGAAATCCCTCTTTGCCCCTGGTGTCTCTGAAGCTAGGTGAGAGCCTCTTCCCAAGGGGGTGGAACATCCCAGATCCTCAGCTGAGGCTGCCTGTGGGATGCTCCAGGGATGTGTCAGGAGCCACCTGACTGCCATGGCAGTTCACTTCACTCAAATTCAGCTTTTGGTGCAAAATCCTGACTCCTACAGCAACCAAAGGAAGGAGGACTTATAGAATCATGGAATGTCCTGAGCTGGGAGAGACCCACAAGGATCATCCAAGGAGCTGGAGGCATCTCCTTGTACAATCAGGGAGCTGCTCCTGACATTCCTCTGTATTTGTTCACTTTTTTTTCCCAAAACCTTGAGCTTCGAGCTTTCTCTGCAGTGCCCAGGCCTGGGCAGGCCAGCAGGGAATGGTGTGTAAAGTGTTTTCTTAAAGTTCTTTAGAGCATTTGTGAGACTGCTGCTGAGCTGGAGGAGCTCCGCAGTGACCTCCTCTCCCTCCTGGCCTTTGAATTCCTCACTTCCCTCTTTTCCCTGTTAGTGGGGAGCTGCTCTGTTTAGTGCCTGCTGAATTCCTCATCAAAGCATCTCCAGCAGCAGGTTTCTGTGGCTCTCGGGGTCCCAGCTCCCTGGTTTTCCCTGGAATGCTGGCGTGGGGAGGCAGGGATGGAGCCAGGCTCAGCTGAGCTCTCCCCAAGCCGGTCTCTTTTCCCAGAAGTTGCTCACTGCAGCCTCCCTGCTCCCTTCCCCACAAACCCAGCAGCCTCTCCCTCCTCACTTTTGGAAATTCTTCCATTCAGGAATCAAGAATCGTGAACTGAGCTCATGGGACCGGTTAGTTCCGGGATTGAGGCAATCCCACAGCATTTTTTCCATGTGAATAACGCCGAGAATCCTTTCTGGGCACACGTTGCATCCCACCATGGGCACTGTTACACTGAGAGGGATGGACAGGGCAGGGAAACATCGGGAAAACTGGAGAAAGGTTCCCCTGGCAGTGGGTGGGGTGGAACTGTGTAAATCCAGAGTCATTCCCTCAGTTCCACCAGAGTCAGAGCAGAGTCCATGTCACCAGCACTGACACTTTTCCATGCGGGATTCCAGCCTGAAGGACACAGGTCATTTGAGCAATAGGGAATTTCATGGCAGTGACCTTCCTGCCAAGAGGCAGAACTCAGGGTGGGAGCAAAAAGAGCAGCTGGAGGTTGGATCTAGGTTGGATCCTCCCATCCTGTGCCCAGGAGTTTATTCCGTTTTCTTGCTGCACCTCCACCTTTGCCTCACTGAGTTTGTAAATCCCCCTCCCTTTGCACATCCTTGTATCCCAAACTGGCAGAAGTTCCTCAGCTTTCCCACTCATGCCATTTTCTGGCTTGTTGATGTCCCATAAATTAAGTCGGTGATGAGCTTGGCATGGGATCGGGAAGACTTCCACAGAGGGATCAGTTTCTCCCCTTTAATTAAACATTACAGGCTCCTCATGAATCCTCCCCCTGTGGAACTTTTATGAAAAGCCTTAACAGAGTCATTTATGGGGAATCTGTTTTGATGTGCAGATCTGGGCCTCAGCTCTAACCTTGCACACAATTCCAGAGCTCCTGTAAATCATCTGCCTTTGCTGGAGCTGCCCTGGAACTGGGAGTGAGGGAGTGAGGCCGGGCTGGGCAGGAGAGAGACCAACTCGCCCAGCTTTGGGCTCTCGAGTCTGAATTTGGGCTCTCGAGTCTGAATTTGGGCTCCAGAGTCTGATTTCACAGATCCTCCAAGTGGATTTTAAACCCTTTCCCAATGTATGAGACACTTGGCTCCAACCACATCCCACAGCAATGAGATCCATGAGTCCCTCACAGGTCTGGAGGCACTGAACTCTCCGGGACAGGAACAGGACCCAGGGAACGGCTGGAGCTGTGTCAGGGCTTGGGATGGAGCTCAGGGAAAGGTTCTTCCCCCCGAGGGTGCTGGGCACTGCCCAGGCTCCCCAGGGAATGGTCCCGGCCCCGAGGCTGCCAGAGCTCCAGGAGCATTTGGGCACCGCTCTCAGGGATGCCCAGGGTGGGATTGTTGGGGTGTCTGTGCAGGGCCAGGGGTGGGACTTAAGGATCCTTTCCCACTCAGGATATTCTGGGATTCTCTGACGTTTGCTGGATTTCAACCTGTGCCTTTCCAGTTACATCTGGACCCCAATTTTTGTGCTTTGTGAATTAGAGGGAAGCTGCTCCTTCTCCAGAGCTCCCTGGGGTTCTTGTTTCTCTTCCAAGCTGACATTTCCCTCTCTTCAGCCTTTCCTTCTGTGGAAGCTTGGCCATGTGCACCTTTTGCTCCTACACCCATCCCTTTTTCTTGCTTTTCTGTCCCTTTCCGAGGTGACAGAGCTGCTGGCAGAGCTGTGGGGGCACAGGGGATCCCTGCAAACACAGGATGATTTTTCCAAGCATCATCCCTGCACCACAGCAATTCCCTGGCAAGGCTTTTTGCTGCCTTAAGCCCCGAGCTGACATTTGCACAGCGACATCCTCTGAGGCCTCTGAGCAGCTTTGGCTCCTTTACAGCCCAGTTCTGCAGAAAAGTCATTATATTTTAAAGAAACTAAGTGTTCTTGGTTATAAATCATGCTGTGACCTCACCCCTCCTTCTGATAACTGTAGAAACACCAACCAGCAACAGGTAAACTGGGAGGAAGGATAAATATCCCCGGGATGGGTGATTTTCCAGTGGGAGAGGGAGATGCAGGGCCTGTGCCCCACAGGCAGCGAGACTGTCCCTGCACACACCTTGTCCCACCCAGGGTCATGGGAATGGGGGACAAAAATGGGAAAGGAAACTCCTCCAGTTCCCCTGGGCACAGCAGAAGTTGTCCCACGTGGTGGTGTCTTGAGGAACCCCAAATTTCACCTCCTGTCCTGCTGCTGCCTTGTGTCCGGGGACAAATCCCACATTGCAGGGGCGGGATGGTCCCGGGCAGCTCCCAGCAGGCACAAGATGCCCTCTGAGGGGTGCCCCTGATGCATAAAGAGGCCAACCTAGAAACAGAGACTGGACAGGAGGAAGGGAATAAAGGTGGATATTTATTTGAAAGGCCTTCAGAGGCACACCCTGGGCAGGCCAAAGGCTGCACCCAAGATGGACCCCGAGTCACGAGTTCTTCACACTTTTATAGCTTTGGTCCATTTGCATCTCAACCCAATTTCACCAATTAAACTTTAGCTAATGATGGAATTTCCCCTCAGCTTGCCCCCCTTCTCAAGAGGCTGGGTTACACATTTTGGGCCTAGGCCGGGCTGGGTGTCCTTGGAGAGCAGCCTGGAGAGGCTTTGTTCTGTCTGTCTCAGCATGAGAGAGCAGCAGCTCCCAGGCTGCAGGACACTGCAGAGTTACACACTGGGAATGCAGCATTGGAAAATATAAAAGCTAAAATGTAAGACATCACCCCAAAAGTTGTTTTTTGATAAAACTCCAAATGTTAACACACGTATAAGATGTGTTCTGCAGAGCCAGCCCCATGTCCAATCCCACCATGGGTGTCAGATCCTTCCCAGCCCTTTTCCACATCCACCTTCTCCACCTGTTATTCCCACTGCTCTGCCTGCTTCATCCTATTTATAGAGCGCCTTTCACTGGAGTCTGCAGGCTTTTAACCTTTATTCTTGGAATATTATTCACTTCTTGGACCTGCCATGGAACAATTACTCACCCAGGCTCCTCCCCAGCCTGAGTTTAGAAGGAATTCCCACGGGGCAGCTCAGGGTGTTGAGCTCCCCGCGGCCAAACTCCCGGCTCTTCCCTGTGCCATGGCCTGTCCCGGCATGTCCCGGGTTCCCAGCCTGGCTCTGCTGCTCATTCACCTGCAGAGAGGCTTTGATGCTTCTCTGGTGAGATCATTCACCTCCCAGTGCATGAGCAAAACACTCCCAGTGGGATTCTGGCGCCGCTTTCTCTGGGTTTCTTCCTCATTCTCCAGGTTTCTTCCTCATTCTCTTCTCATCACCACAGTGTCTGTCTGGGGGTGTTCCAAAAACATCTGAATGTGGCACTTGGGGCCGTGGCTTAGGGGTGGCCGTGGTGGTGGGTTGATGGTTGGACTTGATCTTAAAAATCTTTCCCCACCTTAATGGTTGCATGGTTCCCTGGTGGCTGTACGACAGAAGATCCCAGTGGTGCAGATCCCAGCAGAGCAGATCCCAGCAATCTGGGGGGGTTTTGTCCCACAGCTGGGGATGGCTTCTGTGAGTGTGAAAAGGAGGAATTGCCCCTTCCCCCCCAAGAATTTCTACAGCACCTTCCTGCCCTTTGGAGGGTGGGAATAACCAGCAGGTCACTGGAGATGGGTGTCCCTCCCTGGCTTAGGGGCTGTGTGGGGATGGAGAGGGCTCGTGTCCCACTTCTCTATATGGCAGAGGTGGTGGGAGGGGAGGTGCCCTCTCCTCTCCTCTCCTCTCCTCTCCTCTCCTCTCCTCTCCTCCCTTTTGCTGTTGAAATCCTGGTATATCTGGAACAGGAATCACCTGCAGCCCT
>VWZT01013355.1:0-49390 GCA_013397055.1 Pachycephala philippinensis
CAGGGAGACTGGACCAGATGATCTCCAGTGATCCCTTCCCACCTTAACCCCCCTGTGAGTCTGTTTGTCCCTGCACAGTGCCTCCGAAACAGGCAGTTCCTGGGCTCAGGTCTCTGGGAAGGGCTTTCCAGGGGTGGGGACCCTCTGCTCGTCCTGCTGGGGGTACCGGAGCGTTCATACCTGGCTGAGCACGCTGGTGCCTGGTGGTGACCCTGCCACGTTCATCATCATCCCCCCAGGAATTCAGTGGCATTTCCATGAGTGTTTCTGTGGGATTCATGGTCCTGTACCGGGTTGGTCCTTTCTAGCAGTGCCCCTGGCTGGAATGGAGACAGCTCTACCCCACGCCATGGCCGTGCAGGTGCGCATGAGGGGTGGGGAAGCTAGAAAATGCCCAGTTAAAGCTTCCAAAATTATTAAAAATGATTACACATGGAAAAGGGAAAAACAGCTTGTTTGGGGGGTCCAGCACAGCTGAACCTGGAGCAAAACAACAAAGACAACTTGCAAGTGCCAAGTTGCAGCCTTGCTTGCTGTTTATACTTCACAGAGCTTTTCCCTGGATATAAACAGCTTTACAGTTCCAAGGAGTTACTGGTGAACCCCATTCATTGCTCAAAAGGTTTATAACCGTGAAAATTTTACAAGTATTTTCTTTCTTAAACCCACTTTTTTATCCAATAGTGGATAGATTCTTATCAGTCTGACAGTCTGCGACCTCTGAATCGAACAAAAAGGACCTGGATTATCACCAACATTGATGCTCAAGGGGAGGACAAAGGACCATTCCCCAAATACACTGGATGGGTACCACAAACACAAACTAAAATACTCTCTTTCTTTTTTTTTCCTTTTAGACTCTAAAAGGCTCATTTTATGCAGCTGGAGGCTTTCAGCTTCTCAGCCATGGATTTTGATCACTCTGATGAGCGAATATTTCACTATGCACCAGCCAAGCCACTGCTTCCCAACGTTGTCCCCACAAGCAGTGGGCAGGCAAAGCTCTAGCTCAGCACTCCACAAGTGCCTTTGAAGGTGACACTGCACCAATCTCTCCTGTGAAACAACCTAAATATCCCTCTTTCCTGAGGTAGTGTTTTGAAACTTAAAGGACTTAACTAAACCCCTCCAACAGTCGGTCTATTGAGAGGCTCTGGCTCGTGTCCCACATTTCATGGCCAAGTCCAAGACACCTCCCAGTGCCCCATCCTCTGGTTGCCCTCACGGCCCCACAGATCTGTCTTTGCTCCCCAGACTGCAGAGGAAATGCACCTTTTTTGCCACGACTCAGACAAAACCAAGACAAAAAGGAAATAGATCCCTTCAGTTTTGTAGTCCTTTATTATTTTTTTTTAAGTTGATCCTCCCATAGTAATGTACTGAAATGCGTAACAGTTACATTGTACAAAGCATTTAAAGAAAGTACCTCAACTTGCCGATTATTTCAAAATGAGATTATAAACAAAAGGAAAAATAAATCTGGTCCCTCACTAAAGGCAAAAAAACCCCCAAAAATAACTGAATACCTTCCGTTATTTATTTATTTTTTTAAAACATAAATTTGGAACACTTCATCTTACAAATAGGATTAACATGAACATAACATCACACAAGCTCGCAGACAACCAGCATAAAATATTGGGTACAGTTTTTTTAATCAGAAGAATCATGCTTTCATGAAGAAATTATAACTGTTTATACAATCGGATCAATTTACTGTATTACAAAAAAAAAAACAGAACAAAACTAAGTCGCATCTATTAGTTATTTAGTTCATTAAAAGGCAAAAAAATAAAATAAAAGAGGAATGTAAGAAAATTTCAAACACTGTTTTGCACTCCCATATACACAGATCAGTTCACCTCACTTTTTTGGAAGTACATGGGTGCCTTACATCGTAACGCAGTGGGGGACTGGAGCAGTGCTGTTTGTTACAGGAACAGTGCTATTGTAATCAACAAACAATCGTTTGCCAACAAATAAATACATGGTACACACAACACAAAGGAGAAATTAAGAGGGTAGGGGGAAAGGAAACATTACAACAAAATAGTGACATGATTGTCGAAAATTAAAAATCTCCTTACAATGATTCGAACTAGTGGTGTTGTCGATGAACGCGGTGCTTTCACGGAATTATCTGGATGATTTAGCTTCTTGGAGTAGTGAACATTCATAGTTTACAATATACACAAGCCTCTTATGTATTGTTTCTCAGAGTTCTTTCTTTTTCTGTCATTTTTTTCTCCTCGTTTTTCCTTTCTTTTTAACAACGCAGTTGAGAAGGCAAAAGAATTACGGAGAGAACAAAATATTCCCTGTTACTTCATTCTACATTTATGATGGATAGTGTGCATTTGATAGAACTATTTTCTTTCTTTGAAGGGCTAAAATGCATACAGCTTTAATGAAGAGATTTGTACATAAAAGCAACTGTTCCCAATCCTGTGTCAAACTATCTTGTACAAAAAGAAAATCAATTCAGTTCCTACTTTAAAGGAGTGCCCATGTGTGTATCAATGCAGTCTTAACCCTTCTGCCCCTGCCCCTCAAAGCCGGGTGAACTGGAAGACACTTTTTCCCAGCCCCGTTTACATAATCCACTGAAACTCTTTTTTTTTTTTTTNAGAAGTCAGCAGCTGCCTTTGCTGTGCAAAACAAAATATCGAGAATAAATAGTTTCTTTCTTTTTTAAAATTATTCAGTTTAAGGTCACCGGACTTTAAATGAGTGACCCTGCAGATTTATAAGGCATTCTGCTCAGCAGTCTTTTAAATAGTCATATATGAAAGAGCCATGCTACTGGTTTGGACTTGGTCCCATCCTCGGTAAGACTCCGCACTGTCATACGTGGCTGATGGACTGGATGGCGCTGGACTCCGCGGCGGCTCTCGCCATACTGTGCCACATGTTGGGAGAACTGTGGGATGCAGAATGAAGGGAGTCCTTGTCGGAGAGAGAGAGCATCATGGCATAGGCCTGCACGGGGACAGAAGAAGGACAAAAAGGTCACACTCCCACGGCGGAGATCTGAGCTTGGACCCACGCCACCCCTGCGTGGTCAGGGCAGCAGTCAGGCTACAGCCACTGGTCTCAACTTAGTTAAAAAAAACTCCAACAAAATGCTTTAGGTAAAACCACTGTCAACCCTTTCACTGACACTTTTGACTCACTAATAGTAATAATAATTTCTGCTTTCATCTGGTTTCACAAAGCTCAGAGAAACCTTTGATAGTAGACAAGGTCCCAAAGTCTCCTTTGCCTTCAGATTCTTGGCACAGGAGGCTCTTTTCAAGAGGCTGAGGAATCACATTATCCCTTGTCTCGTCCTGTATTTCACCAAACATAACAGTCTCCTTTGCTGACCTTTCCTATATGCATATTCTGCAGTTTTTAAAACAGGAATCTTTCAAAGGGAATAAAAAAACCCATTTTAATTAATTAATGTTTAGAAAATGGCAAGAAATAGCACAAGGATACGATTTCAGTTATTGCTGTTTGTAACACATGCTGAGGACCTAAAGGTGGTACCATCCAACAGGCTGTAAAAAAATGCCAAAAAGCTAAGCCAGCCAGAAGATAAAGTAACATCCCTGTGAGGCTGCAGCTAAACTCCACAGCATCAGTGTCAGCAGAGTGGGGGACTAGTTCTTACCATGGCATTTCTGTGGGCAGCAGGCAGAACAAAAATAGCAAAAAAGTAAGAAAAAACTATGGAAATCCTCCGTTCTCAGGGACCAGAGCACCCTATCATGTCTCTGGGGTGCAGCGGGATGTCAGGTCAGGCTGAGGGTTATGGACATGGAGCACAGCCCTGTCTGACAAAGCTGGAACAACCCTGCCTGCCACACACTAACAGCTTAATCCTGTGGGTATTTGGTGACAATAACATTTTAACCAAGTTAAGCTTTTACCTGGGATTTGGATTTCCTGTACAATGGTTGCTTGAGGTCCTCTGGCAGCTGAGAAGCATTGAAAGCTGCCAATTCAGCTTCACTGTATTGATTTTCTTCCATTTTCCTCATTTTGAGGCTATCTGTGAAGTGCCTTATGTGGTCCAAAGCTGAAAGCCCAGTCTTATTATACTCCTCTTCTTTATACCTACAAAAACACCATGGAGGTTTTAATGTCAATTAAATGATCCTCTCTGCATTCCCTCATCTTCTCTGATTTTACTGAGCAATTTCCCCCTTTTTCACTTTCACAAGCCACCACCTCGTGGAACAGTGATCCCGAAATAAAAGGAATTCCCTTTTCTGTTCTAAAGAAAGGGCAGTTGAGTGGGGGAGGGAAATTTGTCTCTCTCATGGTGTCCCCACAGCCTTCCGCAAGGCCATTATGAGAGATCCAGGACGGCTCACGGAGCAGATAACGTCTCTCCCATGGAACTGTCTCACCCTGCTTCCTGTCTCACCCAGAACCTCACAATAGTTCCCCAAGCACAGTCAATTTTCCTAACAAGGGCTCCAGACTGCACGAAGAGGCTGAGAGCAGGGCTGGTGTTGACCCAAACACAGACGCACGTTGCTATTGTGAGTGGGAAGCGGCTGCTCCGAACCGGTTCCCACGGCACTGGTTTGGCGTTGGCACTCTTGTATGGTTCATTGTTTTTATTCCGCCTATCGGGCACACCAATACTCGGAAGGAACCAACCTGCCAGGGGAAGCTTTGCAGTTCATGTCCAAAGTACTCGTTTCCTCATAATCCTCCTCGGGAGTGCCCTCATGCATGTCACTTGTCACGGGCTCTTTGACTGCTTTCCCTGCCATTTCGCTCTCTTCGTCTTCTTCATCCATCATTACTTCATCTTCCGCCTCCTCGTCATCCAACAGATCCGAGTTCTGGCTGGCTACCATGGCTTTTTCATCCTTAAAGTGGCTGCCATTCATTCTGAAAGTACCAAAACAAACCCAAGCTATAAACACAAATCAGATACGAAAGCTTCTCATCGGCAGACTCTTGGAGACAGATCTGAAAAGCATCTGTCCCAGCAGAATAAAGTGATTTCTGTATTTCATATCTTGCTTAGCTTCAGACATTCAGGCAGCACTGGAGAAAATTCCACTCAGAAATCAGTGGGACGTTACAGCACCATCAGCATGGGATTTTCCTGTTATCCTGCTAAAACTACTGTTCTAACAGAGGCATGTTCAGATAACCATTCCAAATTTTCTCATGCATTATTTCATCTCAAGTTTCCAATCATACATGTAGTCCGGGCAAAACAACTCACTGCCTTTTAACAGAAGCTGTAGGGGCCAAGAAACTCTGAAAATCGAATCTGGCATTTTTAACAAAAAATGACATCCAATACTGCATTCAGAGTTTTAAAGTCAAAATTACATGCATAATTAATTTAGCACACTACCACCCCTTTGGAAGCCATATTGCTTCACTGAATGTATGGATTTCATACACGGGAACCTAAGGGACTTCAGCTGGAGACCTGAAGGGTGGTCTGCAATATTGCCTCCGTGCTGAACTGGGTTATTGACTGATTTGAAGGGTAAAAAGCAATGAAAAGAAAGGTCATACGGCAATTTAAGTGCATTTATTCTTATTAAATGAGTAATTACAGCAATACACACATGGAAAACCATTTGGTCTACGCGCTGTTATTACGCTGCCCTTTGCTCTCAGACAATGACTTCTCTTAACTACTTCCTACGGGATTTTTATCAAGGACATAATACCCACGCTGAAGTAGGGTCTCGTTTGGTAATGGTCTCAACCCTGTAGGACTCAGAGCGTCCGGAGCTGCATTGTGTCCATCACATCAAATGAGAACTAAAGAAAATCGGCACCGCGGCACCGACGAACGCCCGACCAGAGACACAGTGATGTGAATGAGCTGCACCCAGTGGAGCCCCCCCAAAATCCATGCTACCACTGTATCTGCCCCCACCACGTCATGTAGCACAGAGGCCTTGATTCATCTATTGTTCTCATTGTGCAAAAGGTCCTTAACTCTTCCAGGAATACAGTTACAAAAATGGAAACCTTATTGTCCGCACGCAGTTTGCTTTAGACTCCGCGTGCTTCAAACTGCATGGGACAATATGGGATAGACCCAATGCTGGAGCAAGATAAGATGAGCCCTCACAGCCTTGTTGGTGTTTAACATTCCACTTTCTGCTGTAGCAGATAGAGTTTCTGAGGAGCAAAGCTGGTTTCTGCCACAATAATAGCATCGTTTTCCTAAATATATTAGAGTTTCATCTATTTTCCAAGCAAATTCCAGCTGACTGCCATGAGTTTAGTATTGCATTGAAAAAAATGCTCTAGGGAGCAGTCTGTCTTTACAACAGTATCAAAAAATCTGAGGTTGTGCAGAACAGGGAGAGCTGAAGCAGCCACCTCCCTCTAAGATCATCAGAGAAATATCTCTTTATCATCTTTTATTTAAATAGGCAGAAATAAGAAATTGTGGAGCGCAGTTTGGGCTGCCAACTTGCTTGTTATGCTCAATTGAGGCTGCTAGAAATGAAAGGGAGATGGACTACAACCAAAGTAACAAAAGCCATGTGATTAAGAAAACAGATTCTCTAATTATGCTTTCAAATGCAGCAATTTGCCAGGGATAAAATATCCGTCAAGAGCAGTCTGAAGTGCCAAATTTAGAAAGGAAACACTGCACAACCCAGCAACCTTTCCACTTTGCTGACTTCCTGTCGGAGGACATGTTGAGACCAGATGTGCAAGGAAAAAATCCCAAGCCCTCATTGCCAATCAAGATGGAATGAAATTTGAATATGCATGTAATCACTTAATCCAATACTTTTGTGGTAATTGTGTTGTGTCCACCCTTTTTATCCCTTCACAAAGGCATCTAGAAATTGAGGAGACAGCAAAGTTTGTCACCAACAGTAAGAATTTTTTGATGTTGATAATGTAATCCCAATTCAAAAGGGAAAATAATGCATAATGCAACACCAATCCCAGAGAAATATGTGGGGCTCCATCCCACAGCCTTTTCTGCTTAGCTGTACTTTTATTAACTGAAAATATTTAGAAGTGGTCTCTCTTCTGTTAGCTCAGAAGAATTCAAACACCCATATACTTAATAAATCTTAGTAGAAAAAGCTCTCTCACATGCTGGAGCACTGTGGACTCCCAACGCCCACCCGCAGCCTCACGGGCTTTTGGCTACTCAGCATCTTTCTTGGGATTGAGTTACTTACGGGAAAGGACTTGCAGCTACAATCTTTCATTTGGTCCAAGAATTTAGCTTGGTCTACTTTATTAATTACACATTTAAATTGCACTTAAATCCTAAGGCTCCATACATTTAGCCACAGGATGTAGAATTCACCTGCTCTGCCGTGAATGTAAAGAGAAGGAATTTTTCAGCAGACTTAAATCAACGGTGGGAGCCTGAAACTGAGAGCTCCAGATACAAAGAGAAATGTGTTCACAGATGGAATCTCTTGTCCAGCATCTGCCACTTGGAACATCTTCACACACAATGGGGAGGGAATCAACACATTTCTATTCCTAAGACACCAAGGTGGCCACTGAAGCAACCAGATTCTAAAATAACTCCGGCTCCCGACATCATCAAAAGTGAACAGTCAGGTCTGCAGACCTGGAAAAGGAGTAGTAGGCACCTTTTGAAGGCAGATCAGACACAACTCACCTCTCCTCTGAGTTTCGGGGGGATTGATTGTTGTGGTTGCTGTTTCCAATAAAATTCCTAATTTCTGTGAAGTAGGAGTCTTCTTTGTCATCTAGGATTGCCCCTGTGCTTTCCAGTTCTGAGTGAGGTGAAGATGTTGCAGTACCTTAAAGCAAAACATACGACGTCTGTTGCTGCTCCTTTACATTTTCTGTATTTAACCATTTAAATCCAAATTAAGTTGAAACTCTGGTTAAAATGGGTGAGAGCCAGAAAGTTGGTCAGTGCGAACCATCACCTTTTGGCCATAAACCCAGTAATTAGTAATTATTCACAGGCAAAGGTGATTTCCAGCAAAAACAACTGGTTGCATTCCAGGTGCCCTTTCCATGGTTTATCAACACTTTTGCCATGTCTCTATTTCAATATCTCCCTCTTGTTCCCTGTGATTCCAAGACCCTCCATTGATAACTGTCTTTCTTAGACCTATGGCTGAACTGAGGAAACAGAACTTAATTTTTAGCTATTAATTGTGCAGATTTGTTCAAAATACGGAGTAGCCATTGACATAATCACCCAGGTTCATTAGCACTGAGAGACCAGCGTCAGATTCCTTTCTCTGAGCACTGGGGAAGGGACAGCTCTGCATTCACTGCATGCCCCTGGTTATTTCCAGTGAGGCAAAATGCAGACTGAAAGGACTGCAGAGGGTTTTCAATAAACCCTGCAGATACCCAAACCAGCCCAATGACATCCCCTCCTGCCACTGCCTGTGCTGCTGCTGTGTGGTGACCAATTTGCTTTGGGGTTTGAGAGGCACCATTAGCTCCGTAATAGCCAGAGCTTTTCAGCTCCTTACAGTGGGAATATTTCAGAAGGTGCCAGGAAAATCTTTTAGAGTGCCCCCTGAGACTCTAAATCTAGGACTCCTATTGAGAGCCAAGTGTTTGCAGAGATGGGATTAAACCAATTTTCCCAGTCTGTTCTCAAAACGCTATGGGTTGGCTTAATTAGAACCAAAAGAAAAGACATCTTCCAGTGGCCTTAAGTTATACAAGGGGAAAGTTTATGCTGGGATTTTCAAAGCACTTTAAATGTCAGCAGAGCTTAGGCACTTACATATTTTGCAACCCCCCACCCGTCGGAGCAGCGTGTGCCTGACAGGGAATGGGCAGTCCCTGCACATGGTACCTGGGGCAGGCTGGGGAGGGAAAAGACAGGAGGGAAAAGACAAACATACCAGACATGTTCCCGTTCTCGTGCTTTTTTAGATGTCTGTCAAGATTGGTTTGTTGACCAAAACACCTGTCACACAAGTGACACTTGAATGGCTTCTCTTTATTGTGGATGTTACGCACATGTCTCTGCAGGTTAGAGGATATGCTAAAGGATCTGTCACAGTATTTGCATCTAAAAAAAAAACAAACCAAAACAAGTGGGTAGGAAAGAGTTTGCTAGTAGCTGGATATGAAAGATTTGTCCTACGATACATGAAGAGCCTTCTGGGCTCAGTCTCAGCACCCAACCACAATTCCTTGTTCCCTGCTGAGGCACAACCCTCTCTGAAATAAAGACAAGTTTTGGCTGACTAACTGGAGAGCTGTGCTCTTGGAATGGAGACATAACTTCTATGGTGGGGTTTTCAGCTTTAATTCACATTAGACTTTATATTTTAAATACTGCCTCTAGGAATAAGCATAATATTTCTGAGCTAATGGCATCAAATTAGCTATGGTAATTGAGTCCCATGTTTTTAAAACTGTTGCATGCAAAGTTGGGAAGTTTGAAAACAGTAGAGCAATAACTCTATTGTTTCATGTGCTGCCAATACAATACAATTAAACACTTTTGGAAAAAACATGAAACAGATCTCTTCTAATGCTCAAATAAGGTAAAAAGGGCTATTTCTTTTCCTATTCTAAATTATACAGTGTGATTAAATCTTTTCTTGAGGAATTAGCTTGCTTGATTGCTAATCCCAGAGGAAATTTGGTTATCTTGCAAAAACCAGCAATAAACAATCCCAACCTTTAATACTGTGCCAATGTGAGTAGTTTAGTCTATCACTCTGGTACCAGAGGCATCAATTTTCATACTCTGTAGCGATTTGGAGTCCCTAAAGCCTTTACTGTATTGCTCTTTAAGCCATTACTAAGTCATACTATAACTATTCCAAATTCTCTGGCTGGCATCTGGCCAAGAGTCTTCACCACTTCAGTTTTTCAATCTTTTACTTCTCCCGTGCCTCTCTTACACTTGTCAATGATGTCAAATTTTTTTTAGTGCTGAAATCGCCCATTATGCTACTAACTGCTTGTGGCTTTTATGCAGTGGAAGGGGTATAACATGCATCAAGACCTTCCTTCAATAAAATTAGATGTGAATCTCATTTCCCAAAGAGACTAGATGCAAAAAACATATTGTTTCCTCACAAACAATGAGCTTACTCTGCTCTTTACAGCTCATAAAACGTAGAAATCTGTGCATTTGTTTTACTGGAACATGAACTGGCCTCTTTCCAGTTTAAATTAGCCTTTCATTTTCAGTAAGGTGAAGCTTTATAGAGATTTCTGCATGTGACTGTCCTGGATTCAGTATTGCACACATATTCTTATCAACAGGAGAGTACACCCACATGGGTTTTGGTTAAGCAGACCTCAGAAAGGATCCAGATTAGCCAGGAAACAAATAAATACAGTAACACCTTTGCAACCGGGACCTCTCAGAAACCAGATGATTGACAAATCACCCAATTTTAGGCTGCAAATAACACTGCAGAACTCCAAGAAAAAAGCATTTTTGCAAGGGAAAATATATCCATGAGCCCCACTGAACATCACTTCAATCACACTGGTTCAGCAGTGCCAGCCTCCCTGCCAGCAAAGGCAGGACTTGGGGATAGTGCTGGGAAGACGCCTCAGCCAAAAGAATTTCACTAAGACCAAAACCTTGCCCCTTTCTGCAGCTTCAACAGTGAGGATCAGCACTGAATGCACAAAACTCTGAGACCAAAATGCAATGGTGGATCCAAAGCTAAGGAGGAAGAGCTGGAGCTGGTCCTGCAGGATGTTGAATTCCCTGGCTTAATTCACAGAATCACAGAAAATTCCCTCCCCCCCCTTGGGAGGGACCTTAAACAGACGGGGTGAGGGGTGTGGTACCTATAGGGCTGCTCTCCAGTGTGCGTCCTCAGGTGACGGGTCAGGTTAGCAGATCTCGGGAAAATCTTGCCACAGTATCTGTGATAAGAAAACGTTTGGTAAGACAACACAACCTTCAGCGGCTTTGTCTCAATTCGAGCTGCACTGGATGCACAGACCAAAGGGAATCATCACTATATGGTCCTATTGGCATTGCTTTGGTGCAACAACATCTCAGCAAAAGCAGTCAGCAAATGTAAGGGATCGACACACACACAAGAGTGGGACTGGAACTGCTGGCACCAACTAGCTGTGCTTGTGCATAAGAAAGGAATATACGAAAAAGCAGTTTTAAAGATCACCCCAAGGTTCTAAGCCCAGTGGGTGATTATCAGCCTCATTCAGATTTGGAATCAAGAGAATCTGTTATTAAAGCCTTGGATTTCTGCCTCCGTGTAAGCAAATTTCAAACCTTTCAACCAATTCTACGTGTCAGCAAATGTGACACCGTTCTGTGCATTGAATAGGATCAGAGCAGACAAGACTCAAAGACCTAATCCATCAAGGTATGTCTCTATAACAACATGTCTTGAAAGAAGGTGACATGTTTTCAAAAAGATCAGATAAACCGATATGCCAATGTCAAACACCTGCACGTTCTGGAGATGATATAGAGACCTAAACAGTGCAATTTAAAAACCATTTTCCAAACTCGATAATATGTCAAAATATGGAAAAATAATGGCAAATTTAAAAAAATAATGGCAAAAAAAAATTCTCATGAGTTCTCCCCCTTCGTTCAAGCAACATATTAATATTCAGTTTATAATTGGCCCATTCTGTTAAGGACACTGAACCCATTTTTGCATGGGGGCAGAGCACACACAGCGCTCTCTTAAGTGAATGAGGGTGGTGGCTGCTCCATGTGATGACTTTGAAGATTGCATCCCTTAACTTTCAACATCCCATTTATTTTTCCACAACGTGATGTATAAGCCTTCAAAATACCCACACAGCTAATTGCACTCTCCTTGACAAAGCTCCCATTCATTTTAGGTGCACATTCAATGACTATCTTCATTGTGGGGGTTTTTTTAAAGTCTGTACACACAAGTCCTAATAAGTCATGTATTTTATCACAGATCCCTTTGGATATTAAAACCCAAAGCCTGAGAGAAAATACGTCTGTAGTTTATGATCAAAAAAATCAATAATGAAAGCACACTTTTATATATGAAAGGGATGAGAAAATTTGGGAAAAAAAGAATTCTTTAGATAACAGTTTCCACCTCATTTATCAAACCGCTACGACACAGGGAGAGCTCTTTGTTTCGTAACACCAATAATTTAATAAAGAGGAAGCCCAGAGGGAAACGCTTTCCATGTTGGGCACGGAGAGGCCTGAAAGGCTCGCTGTGGTCCCTGGGATGTCGGGGCAGGGGGGGCGGGGGGAGGGCAGCGGGGGTGGCCCCGGGACTACCTGCAGGTGTAGCGCTCCTTGCCCTTGCGCAGCAGGGTCTCGGGGAGGGCGCTGGGCGGCGCGCGGAAGTTGAACATGGATGGCACCGACTGGATCAGCTCGCTGGCCTCCGGCTTCAGGGCGCTGAAGCTCTCCAGCTTTTCGGCCATGTTCTCTATGGCTGACACCTGCAGCAGGAGAGAGAGCACAGAGCCCACCAAGGTCAATATCCCCTCGGATTTCTGCCCCCAGCGGGAACCCAAAATACAAGAACGTCTACTGAGAAGTGAAAGAAAAAAAGGGGAAAAAAGTCGATGTAGAGCTGCAGTCTTGAAAATTATATGGTATGAGGGTAATAATCAGCCAGCGTTCATTTCTTCTTATTTTTAAGCCTCAGCTTCTACAAAATTCCAGGCCGTGCAGTCACGCTCTGTGGTTGTGTGTCTACAAGTCTATGCATCCCATCTACAGGGGGATTGCTTTCACCCAGGCTGACCATTTTCCTCTCATCTACAGAAATCATTGAATATTTTTTACCAAATGAACAGAAATAATAACTGAATGTCTACTTATTTTTTTTTTTCAAAGACTCGCAGAGGACACATATCGCAGAGGAAACCTTATGAACACTCTAGCTCAACCAAGGCCTGCAATAATCCAGTTCCAAAGAGGCTCCATCAATGTCCCAGCCACATCCAACCACCCAGTCCAGTGTTCTAGCCCATCACAGTCAAAGACCATTAGATAAACACAGAAGAAATGAAGCTTTGGTGGGTTTGGTGCTCTATATTCACATTGACTGTTAGATGTCTACCCTATTTTTCCACCTCTAAATATTCCTGCTCTACCTTTGTGCTTTGGGAAGTTTCCACTCTTGATTAGCTGTCTGTAATTTGCAGGGAGTGGTGATTAAATAATTCCTGGAGAACAGTTTCCTTTAAGGTGTCTGAAACAGACCAAGAAAAGCTCCTCCAAAACCTCAAACATTGCCACTTGAAGAGTTCAAGAATGCTGCTGAGCCTACTGACAGGTGAGAATAACCATCCACCTCTCCATAACACCACAAACAAATGAAAGAAAATAAAGCCAAGCTCTCACCTACGGAGCACAAAACCCACAGCATGAGCCCTGTGCAAGATCTTGCTTGTAACGAAGAAGGAAATTATACGAAAGACAAGATGTTGAATCCTTCTCAGCTGGAACACCTCCACAGACTGTTCTTCAAAATCCATAAAAGGTTGCTCTGATTGTTGGAAAACTGAAATTTTAATTGGAAGAACTGGGCATTTTTGCAGGTTTATTTCTTTTCATTGGCAGAATGACACGGTTGTCTCCTGGAATGACTATTTCCATGCTGGTTAGCTCTGCCTTTGGCTGCCTTGTTTTTTTCCCTTTAGCCTGTAGCCTGCCCTCTCATTTCATGCTCAGATTCCTAATGCTGAGTACAAATTGCAACGTACAGGGTACCACTGCCAATTTGCCAAATGTCTTTCATCAAACACGGTGGAAAAAAATAAAAAATCTCAGAGGGAAGTCAAGATACATTTACTTGTCAGGCAACAAATGTGAAAGCATTGCGAGGCAGTAAGGGCTGTAAGCTCTGGGGTTTGATTCATAATCACTCAGCTGCTAAAACATTCTCCACAGATGCAAGTGGACAGCACATTTGTCAATATGAAGGATTTTGACGTGTACTGATCACAGGCATGAGATATGTAATGATGATGCTGCTGGGAGAGGAGGTAATTCTATCTCGGCACCAAGATGTCATTATCAACCCATACACCTCAACATTACCATATATTTCTTTTTATACGACTTCATCTTCTCCTTCAGATGGAATTGATTCTTAAAGCTTTTAAAATAGTCATCCCACTGCCTTTAATTCCTTCTAATTGTTCCCTACAAAAATTCACTCATCTATTTTACAACTGCTGAAAATAAATGGTTTGAATGAAAAATGCCCTTTGGCCTTCGGGCTGATTAGCAATGACAAGACAGTGCATGGGTTATGATATCACATATTTATGGTGAAGAATAATAAGGGTACTGAGAAATATAATAAATGTTTTATTTATGTATATTTAATATTCAAGTCCATTTCATTATCTAGTGGGTTTAAATCATTTTTGGATCACAATTTCTCATGCACATGGTCCCCGCCGGTAATATACTAAAGCAACTATTTTCCCCTTTACATTTAAAATGGCTTAGTCATGCTGACTTTTTTTTTTTAGTTCTTATTTCCAGGATTTTGCAGAGTACAAACTGAGACAGACTCTTGTTTAATGCACGGTGACGCAGATCAGCGCTACCTCCAACACTGCCTCCAGGATTACATCAGTCCCAAAATAGGTATGAAATCAGCACCTAATCTTAAATCCCTCATCCAGAGGAAACACGAGCACTTCCAATTATTTTAAAGTATTACTCGCTTTCTAAAAATATGTTTCTCGCCGTAGGAATGGCTATTGTGCTTGCTGTTTTGCTGTTTTTGGGTTTTTTTTTTTAACGCCTGACTTATGTGGTGACCTGGTATGATTTATGTTTTTCAAGAACTGCACCAGCACCAAGGGGAAGTGTTTGGCCCCACAGCTTTGTTGATCAGAGGCACTGTCATTCCACTGCTATCAGGATAATTATAGCTGGTATTATCTGCTGGAGGTAGGGCTCCCAAGAACCAAAATTGGAGCATTTTCTTAAGAAGTCCTGGAGTGTGTCGGTGCTCAGAGACTTCAGGATGCAAATCCCTATCGTGAGATGGGTTCCTGGGCTGTGGGGGCATTTCACAGCCCACGAGAGCCTGCAGCCCTGATCACAACATGCTGCCCATCACCTCCAGTGCAGGCAGACAGCCCCTGCTCACCAGGCTACTTGCACAATACCAGCTGAGCAGTAAGAAATCTGGGGGTTTTGCACGGAGGACTAAATCAGACACCAAAACCAAGTGGGAATTCTGAACTGGCAGCTTTTGGAAGCTGGTACCCAGTGCCAAGCAGTGGCTCCGGGGACACACAGGAGGGTGGGCAAGGGACAGTTCTCCCCACTGCCACACACCAGCACAGGGAGCTGCAAGAGCATTAACTGGCTGCAGCTCAGCTATGACACTGAACGGCCATCGGCTGCTGCTCCCATTCACTTGGCTAAACCTTTGCAAACTCATTTATATTTTTGTCAAGGAGAGTTCACCAATTTAATTAGGTGCATATGAAAAGACACTGGCTTTTGTTCCTTCTAAGCCTTTTGCCTGATATTTTTGTGGGTTTTTTTTTTGTATTGTTATCACTAATGAATAACCATTCCTCATTCACGTTCTGCTCACCATTCATGGGCTCATGGAGCTGGGGCACAGCTCCCTCAAGCATCTTTTTCCCAGCTGAAAAAAATCAAAATCTACTTAGCCTCTTTTTGAATGGAAGCTGTTCCCTACCTCTGATCACCATTGTTGCACTTTTCTGTGTCTTTTCTAATTCTACTACGGCCTTTTTGAGAGGAACTTCAGCTGTATTCAAGACCTGAAGGCAGTATAACATAATGATGTTTTCAATTTCTTTCTGCTAAGCACTCAGGTGATATTTTCATAAGACTACCAACTTTGAGATCTTTTTCCTGAATGACAGGAGTTAAAAGTCACACTTTCCCCTCGGTATTACTGGGAATTTACTGACATCGACTTTTATTGCTGTTTTAATCCTGGTGACTCAGCTTTCTCTGAATCTTCTGCAAAATCTTCAGTCAGATCTGGATTTGGCTACTCACAGTAAACAGTCACAAACTCCACTGTCTGCCTGATCCCCCTTCTTCCTATGGCATTTACAGACATATGCCACATTTCAGAGCCCAGCGACACCTCAAGGTGGACCCACTGGTAATCTTCAATGATTGTAAAAATCACTATTCTGTTCTTACCCTTTCTCCTCTTCTTTTTTTAATGACTAAATATTAACCCAGGAGATGACTTTCCTTCTTCCACAATGAAGAACACAACTAAAACACAACTGGAATAGCTCTGCTTCCTTCCAAACGCTGTTAATACTGATGGCAAGGCCAGACCTGCCTCCACAGGAGCTCTGCTGGCCATGGAGATGCTACTGGTCCTCAATCCACCAAACTCCTGGAGAGAGGTGTTGGTGACACTGTCAGTCCTGGGGGGTTGGGTGGGTGCTCATGCTCATCTCATCTCTCCAGGGATGGCCCCTGGGACCACCAGGGAGGCAGGTGTGTGGCTAAAGCCACCGGCTGTGCTTGCAGGGGGTTCTGCACCCCAACCCAACACCCAAGGGCTGTGGTGATCCCTGAACGGGGCACGGGGGGAAGCACTGCTTGACCCCGAGGATGGGATTAGTGTAATTGCCATGCCCATGGAGAAAGCTCTCCAAGGAGGCAGGAGAGGGAGAAGATCCTGTTACATATTTTACATACAGCTATTGCCTTATGGACAAGTCACGTGCGCTCCTAATCTGCCATCAGTGAATGACACTGTTTTATATAGAACAGTAACTTTTGATTTACATATATAAGAGTTGTTGATTCTATCTGTGTCCAGATGTCTGGAAAAGGAAGCAGCTTTCCCCCACCTCCCTGAGAGGCTATTAACCTCCGACTGACGCAAACTAATGTGCAGTCACAATTCCCCAGCTCCGACTCAAAAATGCAGACATTACCATAATCGGCCAAAACAAGTATTTATAAACATTTCAGAGGGCAAGATATCATCAGCAGGGGCCTTAAACATTTATCTTAAAATTTATTAACCAACCCAAGAAAAAGTGGCATAAATAAAGAAATGGTTTGCTGTTGCTGCTTTTTAAGAATAACCTGATGATATGAAATAATCTCGCAGACAATGTCATGAATTACGTGACCTCATGTTTTACAAACGCGACTCCTTCATTGCTGCTATCACAAAAACAACTGACTTTATGGCCAGACCTCATGGGAAAAAAAACTGTTCGAGTGTTTGCTTTCTATTTTTACTACTGTTATTTGGGGAACTCTTCAAAATCCAACTGCTAAAGCTCAGGATTTCTCCCTCCCCCAGCTGAAGTTATAATGTTGCCTCTAAAAACTGCAATTTGTGAATCATGCTGTCTTGAAACTGTGTGTATTTGGACATGTAGCCCTGGAACTTGGCTGAGCTATATTCACGTTCAAGACACCCATCACATGTGGCTGAACTTTATGAAGCAGTAGCAAGAAGCTCCTGCTGATCTGCAGTATGGTTCCAGAATAACTCGATTTGTACAAATACAGTTGGTGGGGATTAAGCTCAGTTAACAGAATGGATCGTGTCCTAAAAATAAGCCCAGTAAAATAAAAGCTTTGCTAAAGCACTCACCAAATTCCTTTTCATTTATTTGTAAAATTGTTTTAATTATTTACAACGGTTCTTCATAAAGCAGATAATGTCTGCCTATAATTACAGAACCTCTTTATAGCAACCTTCTCCTGATGGGACCAAAATAGGATAAATAGATCAAATTAATCCTGATCCATTCAAGAGAACGTTGCCCATTGATTTGCACCATAAGGCACCTGCCAAACAACGAAAAACAATCTCAAATAATCTTGAAATATACGGCACGTGCAACTGGGAATTGAGATGGAAAGGCTTGTGTGACATAACCAAATCTCCCAAGATGGAGATTCATCCATGAATCAGCATCCTGCTCAATCACTTCATGTTTTAAACATCTATTTCTGCTGGAGCTGCTCAAAGCATGAGCATGGCCAGGAGACGTACACTCACAAAGGAGCAGGATGATGGAAATTTGAGGACCAAGCCAAAGTCAAGGAAATCAGACAGAAGAAACAGACTGCACTGGGTTTTTCAATTTCCCAAACTTGCTGAAGCAGAGCCACTTTTCTGAGAGCAGAGGATTAAGGGTGCTTGGACCAAATCACAAATCCTACTACAGCCCCTCCATCTCCTACGCAGAATTCCCTAAAGAAAATATTTGGGAACCACCTCCTGTGCTCTCCAAGTCTGGCATCCAACCCCACCTCCTGCTTGCTGAGCTCCTGCAGCACCTCTGGGTGCTCGCAGCAGTCCTTTGGTGCCTGCTCAGCTCCTCCCAGCTCGGGCTCCCAGAGCATCTTTGCAGCTGCATAAACCAGCGATTCCCAGGAAGAAAGTGGGATTAAAATCTCCGTGTGTACACAGAGAAAAGGTCCATCACTGCTCTAGAAGTGTGCCAAGGAGGGCACAGAGCAGAGGGCAGGGCTCAGAGCCCCTCTGCAGGGGCAGCACCTCGGGGGGCTCCCACAGCAGCCCCGTGCAGGGACGCACGTGCGGAGGAGCACGAGGAGATCTCAGAGCTCCGTTTGCAGAGTTCTGGCTTTGCCTGGTGAAATGAGTCCAGGTCACAGTGAGACAATGAGCAGGAGTGAGTCAGGACCCCAGCCACAGCCGCTGGCTCCAGCTCTCCCCTCCAAAGCCCAAAGGCTGGGAAAATCTGGGGCGAGTATTTACGGGTTCGGCGCTGCAGCTGAGGAGCCAGCAGCGAGAGCAGAACACGGCGTTACTGGAGCTGCATCTGCAAAAGCAGTTGCTGTGGTTCTTCTTTTTTTTTTTTCTTCTCATGAACAATTTAGATGTATTAAAAACGAAGTTTTATAAAAATAGAAGTGAAAGCCCAAATTTATCCCATAGTACACTAAAAGCACAATTCCTGTTCGTGTAAGGAGGATGATGTAAGTATACACAGAGGACGAATTTGACCTAAACACAGCAAATAAATGGATGTTTTATTTCTGCTTTAAGCACTGCAATGAGCAATTAGGCTCAAAATTTCAAAGCTATTACAGTGACTATTAAAGTGACTAACTCCCACCAAAGTCAAGTGAGAGAGAAACACTAAATCCTCCGAGGCTCTGTATTTTAATGCAGATTAAATATTTATTAACTATTGCAATCTAACAAGATTTCAGCCTGAAAATTTCACTGCAATCTCTAAAGGAAACGGCTTGGAACAATTTCAGTCACATATAAACAAAGACTGCCTTCTGCAACCCTCACTCAGGTAAAGCTCCCATTGCCTTCACCAAACAAAACCACCAGGATCAGGTACGTAAAAATAAAGCCAATTTGACATAAGAGCATATTTATCTGCTAGAGCTACAAGACCCTGTAGGAAAGAGTGGCATGCTCCGTAATTGAGTGGTAAGTTATCTTTCATATTATATTTTTCTTAAGCAATTTATTTCACAGTGATTAAATCAAAAATATAAGCAATGAACTTACCCAAATTCTTTGATCAGGCAATTGGAACTGGGAGCAAAATTGAAACAAAAACAACACATTATTCCTGCATTGGAATCCTTATTGCAATCAATCTACTTATTAAGATTTTATTTAAAGATAGTAATTAAAATGTTATTCTGAATGATTTGTTGGAGAGGGGTGCTCTCTTCCTAAAAAATACAATCCTTGTAATGGCAAATTATTGTGAAATTCCATTAAATTATCTAACTTTCATAACTTTTGGGCCACTGGCACTGGGAGGAATTTTTCCCAGCCAGGTATAGGATAAGGACTTCGAGGCTTATGTCTTGAAGTTCTATTTCAGAAACCTATTTGAAAGATCCATCTGTTTGCTGCCACATCATGCAGTTAAAAAATAGTAAATTCCTGCTCCATGAGATAGCAATTCTCAGGAATAAACTGAACAACAGAAACACAAGCTTTTAGGACATGAAAGAAAATTTTGTAGATATTTTAAATCCTACTAGTGGAAAACGAAAACTTGCGGAGCACTCCCCACCTGTACTTTTACAGGGGTGAACAGGACTATAAAGGAAAAACGGCTTTTCTGGAAGCTGTTCCCCAGTCCTCTATAAATACCGAGCCAGATTCTGCCTTTGCAAACAGGAGGCTACTTTCTGTTCTATTAAAGTTTGCAAGAAAGCACTTTGACATTTACTTTTTTGACAGGACATGTGCTGGTGGTTTGGTTTTCTTTTACAGTGCTCCTTAGTGCCTGTTACACTCCTGACCTCTGTTTCGGTCCTGCTCACACCAAGTTAAAGACCTTATCGCTCTCACTCAGGTAAGTGATAAAACCAAAGCCAGGCTTTGCCGTGGATTTTTTATTCTGTTGCACAGTGAGAAATGTGGAGGAGGGGGTTCTGCAGAGCCAGCCCTTCCTCCTGCCCCTGGGGGCTGCTCTGCCGTGGGGAGGAGGCATCCAACACCTCCTCCTCATACTGATGGACTTGGGGACAGCACTGGGACCTTCCTCGGGCACCAACGAGAGATTCAGCCAACTCTCTGGGACAAAACACGAGGGGTGGAAGCCTGACATCATTCCCATGAACAGGGAAATGCCCCGTGTCTCCATTTCACCCACACATCCGTGCCTGACTCCCAGTTCCCCACGTAACTCAGTCACACATCGCTACACAGAAGAATATTGAACTCCTTTCCTGCCCGCCACAGCCAAACTCCAAAAATTAATTTTACCCCAGCAGCCCCTTTCCTACCCACTGACCACCCTACCTACCACTGGCATCAGTCCAACCTGCAGCAACACCTTCAGAACCCCCAAATCCAACTGCACTGAACCACTCTGAGTTACAGCTTCTGAACAGCTAGAGAGCACTAAGTGAAATAATACTGCTTTTTCCATCAATGCAGTATCTAAAATGCCCTCATTTAAATAATTTACTAATAATTTACAGGTTTTTAGCTGCTCTAACAGAATCATTCACTTGATAGGGAGGAACTAGCCTGTTTTACAGCAGGGACAAAAAGCAGATTGAGCTCCTTTGGGTATTTGTGCATTAGCACTATCTGCTACTAAAAGGGGAATTTTCACTTGTTTTGACACTTGGGCAAATTTACCTTATTTAAGGTAACTCAGCAGGAGGTGTTAAGCTGCTATTAAATCTTGCACATAAATCCACAGTGATTTTAATTCCTCTTAAATTCTTATTTAATGCTTATAAATGCTTACATAATGCCATAAATACTTACAGCATGTAAATACTACTAAATACTTTAATACTTAGACCCGACACTTAGTTCAGACATTGAAATTGGAATGGGGTGTTTTTGTGCATCTGCAACCATATATACCATCAGATTCTCTTCCCAGTTCTCCAGAAGTCCCATATTTCAGAATATAGGACACAACAACTTAGAACTTCATTGGGAAAAATAAAAAAAAAAAAAAAAAGCAAGTGGTGGCAGATTATTGGGGTGTTTTGCCCAGAAATTCAGAGGAACCTGAACCAGAGACAGCAGCTCATGGCTGTGTGCTTAAAGTACAGGACGTGTAGAGGGTGTCATTACTAAGATGAAACAGCCCACAGTCAGCAAGGGGTTCAATTCTGTAAATACCACACAGCATTTTATTTCAGGTGTAAGATTTAACCAAAATTTTTAGCAGAATCTCCTTGAGCAAGGAGGAGGAAGACAAAATGAGGGTGCTGTGCTGGTGGAGAAAAGCAATGTACAGTTTGCACACAGATCCTCTCCCTATACTACAAACATATCACAGTTATGACACTGTTTTAGGGACACCCTCCTAAATGTTTTTCATCCAGGATTGTGACCTAGGACCAAGCGAGCAGCCCTCATAAACTCTGTCTTCAGGAATGGAGGAGCAGGGGTCCTACACACACTGCGCACACTGCAGCCCACAGCAGCTACCAAAAAACATGGAGCATTTGCACTACGAGGCTTGGAAACATCAGGTGGACACTTTAATCTCTTTTATGGGAGTCCTTAAACAAAATAAAATCCCTTTTAAACTGGGACGCTCAGCTTTGCTGGCCTGACTTTGAATCTGCATCGACTCCTCGCAGTCAATACCGACTCTCCTCGCTCAGAGCACAGGAGAGTGCTGAAGACACGAGTGGCTGCAAATGTTGGTAGCCACGTTATGGTTTGGGAGGAAAATGGTTCTAAAAGACACACTCAGTTCGAATGTGGCTTCCTCTATAATCAAAACATGTTGTTTCATCTGCAAAACATCAAGAAGCTCAGAACAATGCTTACGCTTTTCCACCACAATGGTCCAGCAAAAACTGTGTGTTTTAGGAAATCCAAAAATGACTAAGACTGCATTCATTTCTCTGCACCTGCTTTGAAGCATCAACAAGCTTGTTTACAACATCAAAATTCCCAAAATACTTACTTGTGGATGAAACAAGAATCCCGGGGAAGGTCTCAAGTATTTCTCTTTTAAAGCTTCCAGTGGGTCAGTTAGCTTTCTTTTTTCTACTCTGTGAATGTTAAAATTAGATTTGCTTGTGATGAATCAGTCTCAGATATTAATAATCATACAGCTACTCTGGTTTAAAACAGGCAATTACACATCAAGCAATTTGTTTCTAGGAGATAACAGCAAAAGATAAGGGAGGACACTCAAGTCTCGATTCCCACACACAGCGCATTACTGCCAGGGTGGGGCTGGGAATCACCATTAAAGGAGATTATACCATTTATGTAGGGAATAATCCCATTTCAAAAGATTGATAATTATAATAGGAACCGATGACTAACTACCAAGCACTTTTATAAAGAAATAAGGCAACTGAGCGTGCTCTTCCCCAAGAGGAGAGCGATTCAAGGCAACAGAGCCTTGAGCAATGGGTCCCTTGCCATCTGTCCACAAACAACATCACAGCCACCACCCTGGAAACCTCCCCTGTGCACAGCCAAGGACAAGGAGGGCGAGAAAGGTGGGCTTGTAGGAACACACTGAATCTGAGGTGCCAGCAACAAAAACTGCAATTCACTCGTGGCAGCAAAACCCAGAGTGCGTAACTCAGAAACAGAGCGGAAATTTGAGGCTTTTGCTCTGTTACTGATGTGCATGGTTTCATGGATGGATCATGTTGTCCGTATGCAGATGTAACTCATGGCAAAGGAAGGCTCAGTAATAACTGGCCTTGTGCTGCGCTGCTGCCGGAATTTGTACAGATTTCATTAAAATCACAGAAATGTAGGCTCATAGAATGGTTTGGGTTGAAAGGGACCTTGAAAGTCATCTAGTTCCAAACCCTCTGCCCTGGGCAGGAGAGTTTGCAATGCAACTTAACTGGGTGGTAATGCAGGGCCATAAAACATGGATCATTATTTCCGCTGCTTCAAGCATTTTAAGTGAATATGACGCAAAGAAAACTTATGGTCTAACACAGATATCAATCTGGCATAAATGAAATCATCTCACTAAGTAGCATCATATCCTGTTTCTTCATAATGCAGACTTGTCTTATGCACCAGCATTCTCCAAAAACTTTGCCCACAGCATTTCTTTTTCAGGTAAGGTAATAAATTAACGTAATTTATATAGCTGTAACCTTTTTTTTTAACAAGAAGCTGTAAAATCAGTCATTTATATTACAGACAAATAAATTTATGGCTAGTATTTCTCTAAACTAATTTAGATACATGGCTTTGACTGGTTACAGATATAAGAGCAGGAAGGGTAAAGGAGGGGCAGACACACACAGGATGCAGGTGAAATTCAGATCCCAGTGAGATCCATCTCAGCTCTGCTTGGAAACACCAGGAGGTCTGGATTTTACCACTGTTTTTTAAAACTTCAGCTCATTGATAGTGTGCACCTGCCAAAGGCCACAACGAGGCTCCCACTGATTTCACAAGGTAGGTCATGGATGGGGATCTGCACAGCCAGGTCTAGTGGAAGGTGTCCCTGCCTGTGGCAGGGGGTCAGAATGAGATGAGCTTTAAGGTCCCTTCCAACCCAAGCCTTTCTGTGATGATTCTATGACATAGGAGCCCGCTGGTGAGGCTTTGTACACACAAGGATGCTGTGCCTTCAATTCTATGAATGAAATGCCTGAAGAAATCAACCCAGTACTCGAATAATGGTAAAAAAAGGGCAGAAATCATTATAAATTTCTGTATTTTTAATACACTTTAGGGCCAATGTGCTGTACTTATGAGACACTACTCTTGAATTCAAGAGGAACTGGCAAGGTGGGGTACACGGGGTAGGTACCCTGGGGTGAGGAACTGTCATCTCCAGGGGAGGCCAGAGTGGGCAGAGTTTTGGACGAAAATGAATTTCAGGCAAACTAGTGACATCAAATACATATCAAATAAACAAACATTCAATACTGATGCCAACTCATTTATGGGTAAGAGAATACATTCAACCTCTGCATGTCAGGCTATGTAGGTTAAAGTACTGACTCATAGCAATGAGGGCTTGATAATTGCAACATTGCCCGTCCTGTGGCTCACTTGGAGCAGCTGGGATGTGAGGAGGGATGTGCAGGTCAGCACGTGGCTTGGGCCCCCCACGCCTTGGCAGTGGGACAACACCTCCAGGGACACTGGGAGAGGGACAGGGTGGCAGACCTGGCTGCCTGCACCAAAAGATTCTGAAGGGCAGCAGAGAGTCCTTTACCTGTAGATGGGATCCATAAAGAACGGGGTGGGCCTGGCGTGCTGCAAAGAGGACTCCGAAGCTTTCCTTTGCTCGAGGTCTCCTCCTTTCTTCTCTCCAAAGACGTGGTTTTTCCGAGGCTCGGCTTGTTTTGTGCTGCTGGCTCGGCTTCGGCTGCCCATGCTGAGATCCAGGGGCTGGTCCTGGCTGGATGCAGAGGGGGCTGCTGGCTTTGAGGGGATGGGGGTGAGTGGCTTCTCCTCCTTACGTTTTATGGTGAGGTCAAAGGGAGACTCAGAGCTTCCCTTTGGGATCTTCTTTATTTCACTGGGTGATTGGGGCTCCACTTTCAAGGGTAACGGTCTCAAGTCTCTATCAGGAAATGGATACATTGATTGAGAGAATGCTGGAAAAAACGGGAGGGGAAACATGGAAGGGTAAGGTAAGGCTCCGACTTTTTTGTCTTGCAGCCCCACAAGTCCTGTAGAACCAAAGTACTTTTCAGCAATAGAAGCAATAGCCTTTATAGAATCATTCACCGCTCCTGACACCGCAGTCTGCTCCTCTAAGGATGGTGAGAAAATGGAATGATTGCTGTGGTCTTTCTTATTATTTATTGACGCCAGGCTCTGCAGAGAGCTTACTTTGTCTTTGAACATTTTACCATTTTCTTTAAATTTCTCTTTCTCACTTTCAATGTCACTTTCCAGATCAGAGCCCGAGGTGGTTTCCAGGTCACTGCCACTGGGGGTACTGACATCGTCAAGGTCAAGGTCACTACTCTCTGACTGGTCACTGAGTTTCTCATGCGGCCTCTCTTCAGAGGACCCTTCTGGTTGAAGCTCCACTGGCTTATTCTCCCCTACTGATGGTTGTTTATTTAGTGCCTTCAAAATATCCTGGGTGGCTGGCAGTATCTGAGGATTTGTCATGAGGGGACTTTGGCTTTTGTTTGTCTGATCTGTGCTCGGAAGTCCTTTAACAGGAGAACTAGTAGGTAGCAAAGGTGGCCTGTGGTACAAGCCTGAAGGAAACAGACCGGGGAAGCTAAAAGAAAATCCAGGAGCTGTTGGAAAGGTAAGACCAGCAGGATGCCTATTGGCTCCAAAATAGTCAGCAAGGCCCGGATTTGCATGATTCATATTAACCATGGACGTTTTATCCATAGCTGGGGTTCCAGGAAGAGAAATGCCTTGGCCAAAAAATCCTCCTGCTGCAAAATGGTTCTTGCCCTCACAAAATCTCCTGTGTTTATTTAAGGAAGACGTAGTGCTGAACATTTGTCCACAGTCTTTGCACTTGATTTGGGTTCTGCAATCAGCATGCATGCGCTTATGACGACAAAGGTTTGAAAACTGAGTATAGGATTTATGGCAGACCTCACCTGTATGCAAACAACAACAACAACACATCTCAGGCTTTGCGGTAATTGCCCCCACCCTCAAAGTTGTGCAAATAACACAATTTTTTACCCGCCAAATGTCAATGAGGAAGCCGTAGGGAGAGGTCTGGGTGCACAAATGTACAAAAGCACTCTCCAAAGCAAGGCATCCCGGCAGACAAATGTCAGAAGACAGCACCAAAACCCGCTCCAACCAAGCAGAAAAGGTGTGGGATCACCAAAAGACACACTCTCCTCATTGCTCTTTGCATTGCACAGTGCTGCGCATTCAGTACCATTATTCCATGTTACATTAGCCCCCAGAGCCCCCCACAAGCCACGACCTGGGGCTGTGACCCCACATGAACCAACGGTGCTCCTGTGTGAGAGCACAGGTGTCTTCAAACAGCATCCATTTATGTCACTATTCCCATGTGGAAACGAATCATTAAAATAAATATTTGCAGGACCAGACAGAGATGGAGCTGCCTCACAGAGCTTTCACTCTGCAAGAATAGGAAAGAGGTGAAGGAGGAGACAACCAGGTATTTCCTATTTCCAAGTATAAATGTAACAAACATTTTTTTTTCCACTTACAATGAAAAATTTAATCTCATGGAAGTCCAGGCTAGAACCTGGAAAACCTCAGTACTCTCATATGTCCAATGCACTTCCATTCATGCAATGCACACAGTCCTTGAAGGTGCCTGGGATGCTGTAACTCTAAATTTCACATCTTAATAACTTTCCTGGTCTTAATATTGCTTATTTGCCTCTTGCACATGACAAGATAGAACATATTTCAACAACAATTTCCTTTAGGAATGAAGCTGTCTTTTATTTGCACGTCTGATGCTCAGTAAGAGCCTGATGAATTTCCTTTCAAACACCTCTGGGATGGGAATAATTTCAGCCTCACAAATGCAGCATTTGGAGAAAGCCTGGGGACACACAGGGGAGCAGATCTGCCTTGAGGTCAGGGCCTGATCTAGCCCGTGACACTCTGCACGTCGGAGCTCAGCTTCCAGCAACCTTCCACAGTAGCAAGAGGCTGGAAGTGGTCCCAGTGGTGCAGAGTGAGACACTACAGAGTCAATCACGTCACTGAGGCAAACAGGATTTTGCAGATTCCTGATTTTCTGGCTGCTACAAACCTTAGGGAGCAAATTGGGGCAGCAACCAAGCTAAGAGTCTGTAAGTTGAAGTGGGGTTTGGAAGATGGCAATGTTTAGTTCCCCAATGCCTTTTTACGTCCCTTCCTGGCATTCTTTGGATGAGCAGGAGCATCGGGCAAGTCCCAAGGCTGTGCTTTGTCTTGTGCTCTTCATTATGCCAAAATTTGTCTGCACCTCTGCACTGCCTTGCTTCTAACAATATCAGCTCCAGACTTGTTTAAAAACAAGGCAGCAGCACTATCGGCAAACACTGTTATCCCTCTGCAATAAATCCTTTTTTTCTATTTTTTTTTTCCCAGCCAGGAAAAAGCATGTGGCCATTTTATTTTTATTTAATTTGTGTTATATCATAAACTCTCATCTTTCACACATCAAAGCCGCACAACAATACACATTGTGTATTCTGAGGCCTTTTTAACAATAATTTTCATGATTTGAGACAGTCTGACATAATTTACAATGGCTCTATTTTAAGCCTGCAGAGGAAACTGAATTGAATGTATCCCATCCTGCACTCTTGGTTCCCATGAACTGCAATCACGTCCTCTAACTTCCACTCGCACCGGGGCCCGCGCTAACCTTCCTGCTCCTCCAAATCCCTGCCCTTGAGAAACTCCACCGCTTGTTGTCATCTCTCGACTGTTTACCTCTTCAGCAGCCTGCTCCGTATCTCACCAACAATGCTCCCATTGTTCCCGGGCCTGATCCTGCCCCATCCACCCGTTTCTCCCCGTTCACATCCCACACTGACATCCCCGGGACAATTCCTGGGGTAAAGGGTGCAGGATCGGGCCCAAACACAGGAAATTCGCAGTGCGGTAATTCAGGAAGAAGGTTTGTTTCTGTGTATCGGTTACTGTTCCTGCTGGGAATCTTCATTCACGGGGAAAAGGCAAGAAAGAAGAGAGAGAAAATTGAAAATACAGCAAAAAATAAAGAGGAAAATATACGGAAAAGAAAGAAATAAGAGAGACAAGAACAATGAGGAGAGATTATTCTAGTTCCTTGAAAATGCTTGATTTTTCTCTTGTTAAGTAATTTTTGTCCCTTTAAAAATATTTTATTTGCCTATTTAACATAGATATGTTTTTTATTTGATATAGAATTATTTATCATTTGTTTTTGCAGGTATGAAGCTCTGATTTTTCTGCTATCTTCTCCTATTTTTAACCTAATAACAGGCATAAGATTTCTGTTCCCACCTCCACACTCCAGGGTACAGAATCAGGCCCCCTTACCTTCACTGTTGAGGCTTTACACAGTAATTTCCCCCTGCTCCCATCATGTTGATCACAGAAACCAAAATTAAACTGACCCAAATGGTGACTCGAGTGTCAGATCCACGGGTTCACACAAGCTCCATCTTGGATATTATGGATCTACTCCTCTCCATGTGTAAAGCAGGATAGACCACATGTATTTTTCCAGAAAAAAAATACCCCAAATGCATGCATTTCCAAGGATAGGCTAATGTAGAATTAAAAAGAAATCATGTTTTATGAACTTTTGATCTTCTACCAGGTTGCGTTGAGGGCCAGCTTCTTATTCATGTGGCTTTATTAAAGATAAGGCTTTGATCAGGTAGGCTGGAGTGGCAAAGGACTGAAAAGAGGGGTATTGGCACAGATTAGGTCTTTCTAAAGTCTGGGAAGTTCTCCCTTAAAGAACAGTGGTACATTATTAAACTATTATTCTCCGTTAATATATTCCAAAGACAACAGAATCAAGAAATACTCTACTCTGGAGAAAAGCAAAAATACGCACTTAAAATTTTAAGATATCCTTACAGGCAATTAAGGGAGATGCAAATAAATAATTTGACTAAATGTATTTTATGTCAGTTTTTAAACTAAATTCAACCAATAATGGCAATACCATTAAAATACGTAAATATTTATTATTATAATCTCCACGAACAATTAACAGCTGTACTGACAACTTTACTTTTTCGAGCACTGAAGTTATTTAAAGCTAATGAGGTGCTGCTTGCTCGAGGTGCTTCTTGCATTCAACAGGCATTCTATTTAATCCAGGGGCTCTAAAGGCTGGCAAAGAAATTTTGTGTCCAGGTGGAAGCCCTTGCTCCCTGGGGTACTCTTCCTCTTGGGGACTGTCACCTGAAGCTTGGGTGTATCACGGCATCAGTGATGGGCACACCCAATGCCACATGGATTCTGGAGGAGACTCTGTGTCTAAACCGACTTTGACAACTCCATGGATATTCCCAAGAGCCAGGACTCCTCAGACAAATTTGTGTTGTAAGATCTACCTCCTTTTCATCACATGATTTAAACTTTTAGTAGAGGGGGGATGGTTATCAACTTTAATTGTTTCCATGTATGAAAGCAACAGAAGCTGGGTTTGATTTCTCCTGTTACACCTTATTACACCCTTTAAATCTCACTGCCATACTTTTAAAGCAACTAAGTTGTAAGATAAGCTTCCCGCCTTGCAGCTTTTATTGCTCTACAGACCCCAGACTTAACACAAACTCCCAATCCCTCTCACAAATTGCAAAAAATTAATCTCGTGCCTACACACGATCTGTACGGTGATTGTCTCTGGACCCCAAATTAGCCAGCAGTTAACTTTGCATATTTTCTGCTCATTAAAAAAAATTACTGTAAGTACTATTTAGAATATGTTCAGTCTATTATGGCATGTGGTTTCTATTTGGGGAGGCTGGAGATTTTGCGAAGGCAGTGAGTAATTACCTTAGTGTTGGTGAGTTTTCACTCAAGCTTGGGCGGCGCACTGTAATAAGAGACAGTTGCCATAAACAGACTGGTATGAGTAAATCATGGTGTGTGGCCTTCTGGTGGAAAGCAGATATCTGCTCTAGGTGACCCTACCTCCCTCTCATGGCTCAGCAAAGCCGACCAAACATGTGGTCTCCAAAGCCTTTTGTTCTGCAATTACATGGCTGTTATCCGTAGGTTGCTCCATGGGGTTTCACCCCTCACACTGTACGTGTGAAGAGTAACAGCTTCTTGTTTTGATTTATCAGAAAAAACAGCAACAAAGAGCATTTGAGAGATTATTTCATTCATGAGAGATTCCACTTAGAGACTTTTATGTAGGATGTTGCAATAGGCCTACCTGAAGGCTCCCTACCTAACCAGAAGTTAGTTTTCTAATTAAGTGTAATCATTTAATCTGCAATCAGCTTTAAAAAATATTAGTGATATTTAATATTGGATCCATTTATACCTTTTCTCATTGAAGGAGTCCAAACCAGAAGTATTACTCACCCAATGGCAGGTTACAGATTTTGCACAAGTGAGTTTTGCCAGTACTACTCCTCTTGAGGAAATATATTAGCTTGTGGCCAATTTTTTTTACAGGTGTGGTGCAGATATTTTGGTAAATTATTGTTGAGAGCAGTTGAAGATTAGGAGGTTTAGCAGACAAGTAGGGGAGATGGTCAAGGTACCTTTCAAGTCATAGCAGGTGCCTGAAGAGGCTGTGATGGAGAGCAGCACTACCAAAACCAATATTTTAAAATATTTTCTGCCTCTGGATTCCCAGTGAAAGGGAAGGAAAGCAACCTGCACCCTTCCCAAGCAGGGTCTGGCTCAGCAGCAAACACAACCCATGAGGTGCTGAGGATCCCATTTAAGCCCAGTACAAAGCCAGGCTCACATCCATGGCAAGCTTTATTGCTGGAGAAGCTGTTAGTGCAGATCTAACAGCTCAACTCAGTCCTTAAACTTGGGGCATGCAGAGGAGCCTCGAGGAAGGCGGCAAGATGAATCTCACTGCCTCTGAGATTCGTTTTCCAACTCCAGCAAAAGTCATGGCATCTACTGTGGAACTCCACAGCCCAAAATTAACTCCTAAAGCAGGAGGAGAGCAGCCAGCTCAGCGTGGTGCAGAACAATGAGGCTGCAGCCACCAAGCCTGGCATGGCTCCTTCTGGCTAAATCCCACTCCTCACTTTGCATCTGTGCGTGGAAAAACATCCCCGGGACAACGGGTACATTTATACAGCACACAGTGTGTCTGAAAAGGAAAATCACATGAAAATAACTCCTTGCATTGGACCACAAATTACACATAACTCATTTAGTAACTCAGCCCTTGTGACATGGGTGGGAAATTCAAAGGAAGCAGAACACAACCTCCTGCTTCCAGATTGTGCTGCCTTATGGCAAGAGAAACAACACTTAATCAAAGAGGTTTAGTTGAAGACTTACATATAAAAGGTTTGACACTGCTGTGGATGTGTTTATGCTGTTTGAGGCCTGAAGAAGTGGCAAAGGTTTTGCCACACTCTGGACAAGCGTGAGCACGAGCCCCCACATGCTGGGAACGAATGTGCCTCTGAAGGTTGCTGGGGTCCGTGAAAACCTGCTAGGAAATGAGTACTGATTAACCAAGAAACTTGACTGCGGAAGAAACCAGTTATTACAAGAGTCTTTTAAAATTCAAACCTTGGAGCTATTTTTGGGAGTATTCTAAGATTAAAACCCTCGCTAATGGCCAGCAATGGGAGCTGTGCCTGCAGGATGGGGCCTCAGTTTCCCAGGATCAGCCAAGTTTTGGTGGATCGGTTAAGCCCTTTGCAGCAGATGCATTCGACTTTGCCATTAGAAACTGCACATTTGAGGTCAGGGACTTCATGGGAAATGAGGGAAAATGGGGCTGTTTGAAACCTCTAAGCATTACTGGAATAGAAATACTTTCTACTGACACCCGAGTGTGTGACAGCAAGTAATCCTGTACACAACCCAGTGCTAGAAACCAGGGCTTGGTTACATAAGTGTCAGCTCAATATGAAATTCCCATTACTGCAGCTAAGCTACCTAAAACCAAGTAAAAGTCCTCATGCAAAAGGGCCACGCTTTGGGACTCTGATAAAAAGCAATGCAGAGCACCACATCCTGTGCAAATAATGCACACAGCAAGCCCAGTGCTGGAAGTGATGGAGATGCTTTAGAGATGAGAGCTGTGCTCACTTAGTGCAGCTGGAGTGCATTGCTACTGCTTATTTTTGATTTATATTGCAGTAGTGTCCTGAAGTTTCTGGTCCCAGCAGCTGGCACACAGCCTAGGGAATCTTCTGCCCTCCATTTCCCTGGGGGTTCTTGCCCCTCATTGACCCTCTTACACCCCACAAGGAGCCAAGCCCTGAGCTCGAGAATGCTCAGCATCCTGCCTCAGTGCCCGTTTCAGACTCCACTGCCATTTCCAAATCAAAAGGGAAAGAAAAATAATGTATTTTCAAAGTACAAATGAAAACCCTTGAGAAACCATCTGGAGCATGGCAGAAGCCCTATGCCCTCCTGCATCCCAGCCTGGGGCACCCCCTCTTCCATGCCCCCCTGCATCCAGGAGCACAAGAAGTGCCAGGCAGCCTACAAATTCACTGTACCTTGGCACAGTTCTCACACTCGTAGTGCTTCCCGCTGTCGTGCGACATTTGGTGACGTATCAAGTTGGACTTCCAGTTAAAAGCTTTGGGGCACTGGTCACACTTGTACTCCCTCTCCTCACTGTGCGACAGCATGTGCTTCTCCAGGCTGTGGAAACAGGAACAGGGCTCGGTGAGATGTGCGTTTATAGGAAGGGGAGAGAGCAGAGTACATAGTTACAGCCAAAAGAAAAAAAAAATTAAGAAGCCCCCAAGGCTCAAT
Organism: Pachycephala philippinensis; assembly: GCA_013397055.1. NCBI lineage: Eukaryota > Metazoa > Chordata > Aves > Passeriformes > Pachycephala > Pachycephala philippinensis. Next base: position 32,769 of record VWZT01013355.1, read on the forward strand.
CCTGATAGAAATAAGTCCTCTGAGTACCAGGCTCACCCCAGCCAGGAGGCAGAACCTCCTGCTCCCCACCAGAATAACACATCCTCTCATGTTTTGCCAGGCCACTTGCAAATGCTGCAGGAGATGCTGCTGCCATCGCTCCCCAAGGAGATTATTTCATACATCTCTCGGTATTTCACTCTGGTAATTCTTCCCTGCAGTCTGAATTATTTCTACCTTATGACTTTCCCTCTAAACACACCTTGGATGCCACCACCTGCTATAAATCCACTCCTTTGATGGGAGTCAATTTTTCTTACAGCAGGAGTAGATGAGGAATAACTCCTCTGGAGCAGGACAGGATGAGTTTAAGAATGCCTCTAGATAAGGCACACCACAACTGAAGTTATTCTTGATGATTATTATTAACTATCTGCAGTTTTGGAGTTGTTTATTCATTTCTTAATGGTTTATTCAGTCTATTATTAGGGTATTTAGTGTCCACCTAATTTCTGTTGCAAGTCTTTCAATTTTTATCTCTGATTTTTTATCATTCATTTGTAGCAATTACGTGTTTTTAAAAAACTGTATTGCTTGGTCACATACAGGGTCATAACTCACACCGCTGCTTGAGGGAAGATCACTACATAATGCAAGAGTGGATGCACAGAAAACCCACAGAAAAGTGGGAATTTTAGCTTGGGATGCCCAGACTGTTCTCACATGAAGTTCCCAGTTATCTCTGCTGAATCAGTGACAAAACCTGCTGGGGTTACAGCCCTATTTGGGTTGTGCAGCCCAAACAGCAACCTCCATTCTCAGCCACAGGCAATGGAAATGCTTTCACTCTGCAGATGCTGTCACTTCTACCCCTCTTCTTCCTTTGGGGGGAAAAAAATAATTCTGGCTTCTCCTCTTAATACTTTTATAACAATTGACTCTCCATCATGAAAACAAATTTGCCATAAGACCTAGAGAGATTCTTGTCCCTGGCTGTGGCACCAGCTCCCAGACTCTGCCGTGGCTCCGTGACTGGCCACCAGCACTGGGCACTCCTGGACCCAACACCCCCATCTTCCTGCTCAGCTATTTCTCCACGTAATTACTCACACCCTCAAGCATGGCCCATTTGGGCCTTTTGTTTTATATAATCTGGATATAGCACACTTAGGCACTTTTTTGCTGTGAACTGTCTGTGTGGTGTATGAGCCTTTCAATAATTCAGAAGTTCAGAGAACGGCTGCATTCACTCTCATTTTTCACTCTTTCTCACAGTACTGCCCATCTATTTATGATGACTCGTTCTTTGTTTTCTGCCCTTTCTCTTCAATATTTAATATTTTAAGCTAAATTTACATTTCCTCAATGATTCCCATATGTTAGATAGCATCCTCTCGTTCGCAGGGAGAAAAGAACTTTAACACTGAATGACTCCCAACATGCAAAAACCTCACAGACCAGAGTTCTGCCTCACCCAAGCTGCTGGAAATCCTTCTGACTTGATCTGCCTCCATCAGCCCCTTGGAATCAATCCCTCGCACTGAAAATCAGACACGTGGAGCCACACACTGCCCAATAGCCAGGTGAACAAGACCTCGTGCCTGCACAAATCCCTGCTCAGCAGGGTGACCTGCGTGGGGAGTGATGTTTGGCACATCATGGTTTAATTTCAATGCCATTAGCTTTGTCCAAGTGCAAGGATCACCCACTGATCTGAGACACCCCACGTGATGTGGGGGTAACTGTTCCATTGAGAGGAGTGAAAGAACATCTCTGTTTTGGGAGAGAGGGCTCCATCTTGCAGAACCAGCACCTGGAGCATCCAGGAACAATTATGCGAAGGGACTAACTCTGAGCATGCAGAAAAGCATGCTAACCCTCAACAGACACCCTGGATCATGGGCTAGTGAGGATTTCTGTGGAACACACAAAATATTCTAAATTGACAAGCCAGCTTCTAAGGGGCATCTGATTATTAACATTCACACATTGCTGTGCTGAAAAAGGGCAGTTCACAGGCACTTTGGTGGTGCCCACACAATGTGGAGGAAAAAAAAGACACAATGGGAGTGTGGGAATAGTGCTAAGACTCTGAAAGCAAGAGATCCTGGCTATCAACCAGCTTCCTACGAAAGGCACTGCCCCACCTCAGCAGAGCATCTGGCCCAGGACTTTGCTGTGGAGGTATTTCAACATTACTATCAAACATTGGTTGAGGTTATCCTTCCCCAGGTCAAGAAATCACCAAGATGTGAATCTGTGAGGGATATGCTGCAAAAATTCCTGTGTACTCTCAATATCTTCCAGGAATTTGCAAAATTTGCTGTTACTCTGCACTGCAATATTGTATTTTAAGTAATCACTGAAACTGTAGTGACAGGAAAGTTGCACTATTTACATTCTATGTGTATTTTGGATACATATGCACACAGACCTATCTGTTTTAACAGACAGAGAAATTTAAGAAAACACCCAACTCTGGTGTCTCATGACGATATGGCTAAAAATAAATATTAACATATAGACGTATTTATTAACATCTAGAACATGTCTCTAACCAAAATGGCTTGTTTGCAAAGACAAAATTGGTAACATCAGTGAACAACACTCAGAGACATTCCAAATTATTTCTACCTAAGATTAAGGAACCCAGACCTCAGTTGATGTGAAGCAGAACCACTCCTGTGATTTCACTGCAACCAGCCCAATTCATGCCAGCTACAGATCTGATCAGCAAAAGATCCAGCTCTTAATCTAAGGTCCTCACTAAGGACTTCAAATACAAGGACCAAATTTCTGATTTATTTAGACTCTATTGCTTTTTATACCATAAAACACCAGCTGGCATAGAAATCCTGCTTATCTTCACCTTTGGTTTCTGTAGAAGGTGAATGTATCAGGTTCTGATGCCCTGCACGATCCAACTGAAGCCATCACAGAATTTGCTCCATTCAATCACGTTTTAAGCACCCTCTCCTACCTTTGTAGGTCTGGGAAGACTTGGTCACACTCTTTACACTCCTGGATTTCATGCACGTCCTGAAGGTCATTCTCGTTCTCGAGCTTCTTCTGGAAGTCCTCCTCCACCATGGAGAAGGCAGAGTGAGGTGTGCTGCAGGGGAACTTCTGGTGGTCCAGCAGCTCAGCCTTGGACTCAAAGAGCTGGTCACAGTCCTCGCAGCGGTACTGGCGCTCCTCTGCAACACACAGGGGTGGGGCACAGGGACACCACTTCAGCTTTCACTCGTTTTTAACCACCACCCCAGCAGAAGCTGGATGATGGTGTGGTTAAACAAATTGCTCTTCAGTAAAAAGGAGAAGAAGCTCAAAAGAAAGAAGGATTCCTAGGAATGCTTTACAATAATGCTTTAATTCCACGTTAACTGCCTGGGTGACATCCAACGGAGATCCCTGACACTGGCTTAGGACGAAAGTCAGCGTGTTTAAATACCATCCTAAAGGGAATTATACAGGGTCTAACATGGATATCCAGCAGAGGCTGCCAGTCTCTGCATTTCTGAATGAAAGGGACTGACTCAGACACAAACACAAGCATCTACAATAGCCAAAAGGGTGTTTAGAGGCTTTAAAAGCCTCTTCATTTTCATCATAGTCCTTCTGCAGCACCCAGCCCTGTTCAAAGGAAGCCAGAGATGCATGAAGTTAAATTCTTTGCTTTAAATTCCATAAAATCAGTCATAATCTCTTACTGAAAAGTATAGAATATCAGTAAAGCGTTACTTTGGAGTGAGTACTGCATTCCCTTAATTAGTAATTCCTGCAAAAGAATAGATTAGCTGAAAAAAAATCCCCAGAAATTAAACTTGGAGAAGAGCATCCCACAACGGTTTTTCTTCTGCTGCATTTTCTCCTGTTGGTCCATACAAGGAACCAGGCACGCTGGTTTGGTTCCAGATATAAATGCCTTGGGTCTCTGAGTCAGAAAGGCACAGAGGAGTCTGGCTGGAATCCCCAAAGCATGTTCTTGGTTGCTACTTGACAGCTGAGCTGATCCAGAGAAAGTGTCATGGGGCTCTGTTCTTGGCTGTCCACGAGCAACACTTTGGCTCAGCCTGCTTCTAAATCCGCCCTGTGGGACGTGATCCTGCACATGACTGCAGAGATTTCCTCTGGTGTCATTTGTACAATAGCTCCTTGACCATGGGGACTAGGCAGGGAGAACAGTGTGCTGGAAAGGGGGACACCTTCAGCAACAACTAAACAAAGTTACCACTGGGGGGAAAACCCAAACACAAAACCAATGGGAATGAATGTATAATCCCCACTTTTTTCTTCAGAGAACAAGAAGTACTTCTTTAAATATACAAGCAGTAACAAGAAAGTAGAGACCTTGATACTTCCTGCCCTGGGAAGCCCCTGTGCGTAGTCCCTGAGAATTTGTAGAATATCCCAGCAACCTGCTGGGCATCAAGCAGATATCCCACACCCAGTTCCCACTGTGGCTGGTAACACTCTGTCCAACAAGCAGCACAGCTAAAGGAGATTTTGGAGATTGGGAGACAAATCTGAGCAACAACTCAGGAGTTTCAGATGAAGAATCTGTGTGTGGGATTGAGTAAAGGACAAGCGTGAGGAGTAAGGATGGCTGAGATGTCCTCACAAGTGACAGCAACATTGACAGCCCGAGATTTCCTCTTTTCAAGGTCACAGTTGTTTGGCTAAGTGACAAACATAACCTATAACCAGGGTCCATACGCATCCTGCAGGAGCAGCACAGTCTTGAGATAAGGACACCGACTGTTGCTCTTCTTTTGCAACCCCACAAAACCATCAAGTTTCAATCAGAAGCAGAAGGGCAGAAGATGGACAAATACAACCAGGGTCCAGCTCTCCTCCCTGGCTGCAGTGAAGCCATCCCAGATTTCAACAGAAGAAAAATCTCCCTAAATTTTGGGTTAATTTCAGTGATACTTTCTGTCAGATGAAACAGTAATAAGAGGCTAACCGTGGATGTCCGGAGCCATCGTCTCATGTGAATAATCTTCACTCTTCATGAACAGTAGGAGCTCCTCTCCTGGTTCAATATCTGCTACCACTCTGTAGAATATCTGGGAAAAAAAGAAAAAAAAAAAAACAAAACAGAAAGAAAAAGCAAGGTAAGCACCACAATAGGCAAAGAATCATCAAGCACCGCTGGTGAGTGTTGCAGACCTCGTGGCCAGAGCCTGCCTGCTCATGATGCTGCTGCTGGAGAGGAGCTGACTGACCATGGCAGGTCTGCTCCTTCCAGCCCCAAAGCTGTTGTGTTTTGGGCTCTGTGAGGATAGAAAGGATGACTGCTTTCAACAGCCTCTGCTGCAAAATGAGCTCTGTGATGACCGCAGATATCACCAGCAACTTGTCTGCTGAGTTATATCAAACCCGTGTACAGAGCAGCCATAAAACACATCCCTGAGTGATCCTTGTGAAGGAGGGAATTCCTGTCGCACTGGGAAAAGCTACTAAAGTAACTTTTATGCTTGGACTCGATTATCTAGACGTCTTTTCCAGCTTTAATGTTTCTATAATTCTAAAGCAGACATGAGGAGATGCTGCTGGTTAAGCCAAAGGCATCCAGCCCCCTGTTCCAACCATCTACACAGTCCAAAAAGCTGTGAGGAGGGAAGCTTATAAGAACCAGTGCACCTGGTTATTCCTTAGCCTCAAATGGAAACCAAGGGAAAAATCAGTCCTGGATGAAGAAACACCGTGAGCAGCCAAAGCTGCTGGTGGTGGCCCTGGCCGGTGACACTTGTCCCCTCATACAGGTGATGCTGGGCTGTGGGAAGGAGCCCTTTGGGGAGGCAGGAGACTGTGGGGGAGGGCAAAGGGGACACCCTCCCTTGGGTCCATGCACCAGAGGAAGCACACGCCAGCACTACGAGCCTCTGCCGAAAGGAAATTCCCAAAATCCATCTGGCTGCTTTCTGTCTCAGCAGGAAATGTGAAGAGCACTAAAAAGCTCCACGAAGCAGCTCAAATAAATATTAGTAACTTCCTCGGGCCTTGTTAAACAAAACCACATGACAGCTATGTTTCCTATGTTAAAAAATGATGCCTTTGCATTTTCTCAGACTAATGCATTTTTAAAGGGTTTGCTCCCAAACTCTTAACTCTCAACACTCATTGCAGTGCACGGGGAGGAAGGCAGCAAATCACCTCCAGTGTTCAAAGTCACACAGATGAGTTTGTCACAGGTAGGGACAGGTGTCTGGAGGTTTGTGGGTGCTTTCCCTGCCCGGTCACACGTGGACTGTCACCCACAGTGGGTGCTTTCCTCGCCCAGGCACACACAGACCGTCACCTACCAGCAGCCAGCACATACCAGTGTCCTCCAGGAGGTGGCTGTACAGCCTAATCCTTACTGCCTGCACAAGCTGTGCCCACGGATATGGGCTAAATACCTAAAAATATCGAATTTGGATGCATTTCCTCGGATTTGGGGTATTTTTTTCTTCTGTTTGTCCCAAAACCCACTCCAGAGAACTGTGCAGGGAGTGGCAGTGGAGGCTGCCAGGGCAGCTCATCCCACACGCCGGTGCTCACCCCTCACCAGGTGACAAAACACATCACAGGTGCTGGCAAAACACATCAGGCACAAGGTACCAGTGCCACAACCCTCTGCTTGTGGCCGATTTTCCCCATAAAAACCAGGAGAAGGAGTTTATGGGCAGTGTGATCCACCCTCCCTCCTCTCCCACACCACCCTCATCGAACCACCAGCCTGGGCTGCTTGGGCTTCCCATTTGTATCTCTTGTCAAGGGGATTTTAAACTCCACCGAGTATTTTGGAGGTCAAGAGAGCCATGGCAGTGTCCTGTGTATATCTCTTCATGCAGCCAGGCAAATGTCTGCTACCACAGTCCTCTCTGGATTTAATACTGCTGTCGGTGCCAAAGGATGCAGGGCTTCCTCGTGGGCTTCAGCGTGCTGGGGCTGCACTGAGGCAACACAGCTCATCTCATCAAAGGCCAAAACACATTTAAATGAAGCCAGCTTTTACCTCCTGCAAACCTGATGTCAGTGTCACATCCAGTGAATATTTACTACAAGCAGTACTTGGTTTTCCATTTGTCACGATAAATGTATTGAAAAGTGGATTTTTAATTCCAGAAGTATAATGGCCTCTGCATATCTGAAAGGGAAGCTGCAGTCGGATCTGTGGAAGACAAACCCAGCTGCTGGCTGATTTGGGGTGAAAATAATATGTGGAATAATGATATGTGCACACTGACTGAAGAGACTTCTCCAGAGCTCCCTGTTGGGGTGGAAGCAGCAGCAGGACCACCACACAGCCAGGAAGGACTTTCACCATCCCAGAGGGACTGTGCCAAAGCTTCTGCTCTGCCCAGGACTTGCTTCTGCTCCCAGGTGTTTCCCAGTCAGGTAAATGCAGCAATTCTTCCCTGGTCGGTGGTGCATCCACACCGAGGAGTGAACAAGAAGCACATTGAAGCCTTCTCTGGTATTTTCCCTGTCCCATCAAAGGTGCTTGGATAGACCTTTTCACCTCTCATCACAAAGTGAGGACACATGGACTGGGGCATAAAGAGGGTCTTGTTCACAGGCGCTGTGCCGGGGAGCATCGCTTCTCTCGGGGAAGCCCCGGACGATGCAGCATCTTTCCTGCAGCTGTGGGACACATCCCTGAGCGGGGAGCAGACTCTGCAGCGAGTTGTCTTGTCTGCATTGGTATTTAAAAATCCAGAGATGATCCAACTACCTATCAGAAACTCCCTGGCCAGCCTCTCTGTCCCTCAGCAGGGAGACAAGACGCGTGTTTCAAAAACCTTCATGTTTTAAGTCCGGTAATGTTTCTTTATTTTGCATGTCGGACCTAACATTCTCCAAAATAAAGGCCAAGTGACAGATTTCCAGCTCTGGCATTTTCACATTATTAGAATACTAACTTTAATTATTATTAAAAATAGTTTTTAAAATTTCTGTATGTACAGAAAAAATCCACCTGCACTAACAGGTTATACATCAACTTGCATTAGCAGTAAGGATCTAAAATAAAACACATTTAAGTTTAAACCAAAATGATCATGCAGGTAAATTTATTCTGATTTTAAGGGCTGTCCTTGTTACTTCACATGAAGAGCTTTTTTTCCTCACTCTTCCCTCCTAAAACCTCATGGAATTATCCTGTTTGGGAAAAAGCAAGAAGCCGACTGTTGAAATGAACCCCATTGCCCGAATTTTGAGGCAGCAGCAGCGGCTGACTGAGAGCAGGCAGTGGGGGAGTCCTGCGACCTCCAGAAGGGGAACCTCACAAATTCCCCCCCAGCTTCACAAGTACCCTTTGGGCTGCCCGTGTTTTGCAAGAACAGCACCTCTACCACAGGCAGTATTTTTTTGTATTAGGCAACGCTAACATAAAATAAGTGGATTTTTCAATTGCAAAGCTTGAAGATTTCTGGGGCACAGTCCTGACTCTACCGTAATTAATGAAAGGTTTCAATTTTCTGGCTATCACTTCTCCAGCTGACTGAGCCTGTTCCATTAACCAATATTTTCGGGTTAACCTGCACTGGTCTGCCTTGGTATCAAGTATAGGAAGAGCTTCTGCACAGGAGAGGAACAACCAGAGGAGGGGAAAAAAAAAAAATAAAAGCAAAGTCCAGATGCACATTTCACATGCCCTGGGATCAGCGGTGTGTGACTGCAGTTTATGTAGGAAGAGCAAAATCGGATTCAGGTCTGGAAACACTTTCAAAGTTCAGGGGGTCCGAGGTGGGGAGAAGTTGGGGGAGGCCTGGCTCATCAGTGCTCTGTGCCTGCCCACACCGCAGGTCAGAGATCTGTGCTACCGAGCAGAAATAAAAGCTCCCAAACTGCAAAGCCGTAAAGGGAAAGGGGAGGGGGGAAAAAAAGGAACACACACAATTTACTTTTAAATGGATGAATAAGGCCTCATTGTTATGAATCCCAGTTTACTTTTCCTGGTCAGGCACTTGAAATTTTATTTATGCTTAATAGACTGCATTTGGCATGTGTAAAGATGACAGAAGCGTGAATTATGAACGACCTTCGACCTATTCAGGAAGTTGTAATAATTGAAATAATAGCGAAACGCACTCCCCGCGAGCTCGGCTGGGGCCGCGCTCGGCCGCTGAGCCCGTGTGCTTTGAAGCACCCCAGCCATCCCCCTGCCCCTGCCAGCCCCACACTGCCCTGCCTGGACCCCCCTCTGCTCCCATCAGCATCCCCCAGAACCAGGAGGGGTTAATTGAAGCTAAGGTTTTGGGGGGAAAAGCGACAACTCAGTCACTGAGTGCGAGCGGAGGCAGGAACAGCCATGCGCACGTTTGTCGTGCCCCAAAGAGGAGCTGTGTTCTGGTGCATCCAACTAAACCCTTTATTCCTGCCTACAGCTTTGGAAAACATCACACGTGCCCCAGAACTGCCTGGGAAATTCAGATTTTAGGGCAGGAGAGAGATGCTGCTCCAAGTTGGTGCAGTTTGTCCTTTAATCCCCATGCCCCATCCTCACAGCTCCCACCACAGGGGATGCACCCAGCGATCCCCTCCTGCCCCACACTGCTGCAAGCAGGAGGCCCCACTCTGCTTGGGATGGTGGGATGGAACAGAAGACCCCAAAAGTGGATTGCTCCCTAGTGAGCCCCACCAGCACCCACACCCAGCACTCAATGGATCACATTCTGTGGGTACATCCGCCCCAAGCAAGGTAGCCTCCTCTCCCAGTTCCTTTGGGGAATGTGCCCCAAGAGGCTGCGTGCATGCTGCCAACTGGCATCCACCTCCACACTGCTTCAGAGCAAGAGTGGAACTTGCTTGAAAAGTAAAACAAATTAAATGTCCAAAAGCAATAATGAGCATTAAGTCCAAGGAGCTCCATCAACACCAGGAATTATGCCCACCAGAAAAATGGGAAGGACGAACAGACATACAACTTCACAACAAGCCGTAATCAAGAGTTTGAAGGGAAAAAACAAGAAAGAAAAAGGTCCAAATAGTATAGCTTCAATTTTAGCTCCCATGATGAACAACTTGTGCAGCTGGAGAGCTGTGTGATGAAACCTGAGCCAGGTTCTTTTTGCTATACTCAGACAAATGATAAATTGAAACGAACTGGGATTTTTTCAAGGGCTAAGGTAGAGGAGTCCTGCCTGAGAGCTGTACTGGGCCCAAAGAAAACTTCAGCAAAAATCCAGAGGCAAAACTCAGCAAGTCTACGTGCAAGGGGCTGCAGGGGCACGAGTGGGAGCCTGGTGGGGAGAGAGGAGCCTCCCCTTCCCCCTTCCCACTGCAGGGAAAGTAAGGGAGCACCACAGTGCCTCAGCACCAGGGCTGTGAATTCTTTCCTTCTTCATTTCCAGAATGCCCCAAATTCTCCATGCAGGAAGGGCTGGAGGAAGGATGCTCCAGGAATCCCCATTTTTCCACCTTCTGAGGCAAAAGGTGCCTCCTGCTCCCCAAAGGAAGAAGGGAACTGCAGGATACTTCTCTGCAGGGCACCCTTTCCAGCATCTCGGGGGGCTGCAGGCCACCTCCCTCCCCAGTGCCACTCAGATCTTCCACTGTCCGTGAATTTTAGCTTCTGTAAAACCCCTGGTTCATCTGAGCTGCTCTGGTCCTGCAGAACCTCTTCCCTGGGGGTCACCAACCACTGACACCAGACCCCAACTTCTGTCCCCCACCTGTTCTCCTGAGCTGAGCTAACCACTCAGTCGTCCTCTAACACCCATGAAACCCCATTAATGAACCACACCAATGTCAAGCAAGGTGCAGTCTTGTCCTGGCTCTATGGCTATCCATAATTCTCTACACTTTAACAAGCAGGTGAGTAGGATTTGACAGCCCTCATCTCAAAAAATGCCTTATCACTTTTATTAAACGTGAATCATCAATAAAAACCTCATCACTTTACGGAAATGGCAACAACTACTTGCTAGGTTTGGTTCTAAACAGTTTATTTCAGGTCACATCAGGACAGCCCAATGCTGAGAGTGGTAACACCACCAGTGCATCAAATTCCAGATAACACAGGCAGTCATAAAGCCCAGACAGGAATTTCACCCATAGCCTCAGCTCTAACTGCAGCAAGTGGAAAATCACCACTGAGCAGCTCCTCGTTCCACCAGCCCCAAGCTAAAACACCCCTGGCTCAACTGGAGACAGATTTTTCAGTGGGAGTTGGATTAAGCTTTATTTGCTTAATAACCAACAACTCATAGGAAGAATCATGGCAGAATAGGGCCCCGTATGAGCTCAGCGTGTGTGTGCCCTCCTGACCCACAACAGCCAAAACCTTAATTTCACTCTCTGACAACAAAGCCTCAAAACTATTCCTTAAATACACAACTTTTGCAGGTGGCTGTGCAAGGAGCCCCTGCCCGCCACAGACAGGGGGCCACGGCCGTAAAACCTGAAACATGAAGCTGTGCCTGCAGATTAAAAAAGTTTGTAAAACGTGTAAGATGGGATCAGATCTGGTGGAACCTACAGCAGTAGGTTCACTCCTGTAAGTTTATATCACTGACATCGGGCACGTTGTTAAGAGTGTGGTACTACTGGTTCTGCTCCCTTTGCAGTGGCACGTACTTGAGTATAAGGCAAGGAAACAAAACACACGCACAAAAACCCACCAAAAACCTCTTTCAGCACGCACAGCAATCTAAAACCTCAGTAAAGTGATCTTGAGTCACTCTGAGTTTTCCGTGGATACACCGAGGGGACTCTTCAGGAGCTGCTTTGTTGGGGGGAAGAGACCTGGAAGCTCAGGGCAGTTTCACAGCATTATGTGGCTATATTACTGTCAGAACTCTGCAAGCAATAAGCAGGATAAAAACAATATTCAGGGGCTTTACCTTCCACAGCTCCCAACAATGTTTCTAAAAATGAAAAAGTTTTAAAAAAAAAATTTGTAGTTTGAAGGTGACCGTGATCTCAGCGTGGAATGTGTGACAGCCCCTGCCATGCCACTGCCATAGTCACTGCCGGATTTGCAACTGCACTTTCATTAACATACATCGTTAAAAATAATGCTTTTACTGGGCTGACAGCACTGCCAGAAACCCTAATAGAGCCAATCATTCTGCAGTCATTAAAAAGTTGAACTAATAGATATTTAATGATAACAGAGCGGAGTCGTCCAAGTTAGCAGAAACTGCTCTAGAATCCTAAACTGACTCTGAGCTGAAAAAACACATTCCAGGGCAAGAACAGTGACAGGACTCTCTGCTGAGAGAGAAAAAAACTGAGTGGCCTGTTTATGGAATTTCATTATTGATATACACCTAAAATCACATATGTTCAGGTTAGATTGGGTATGACAGGAGATAATAGTAAGACAGCAAAAAGAAATCCTAGATCGACCTCATTCAAAATTTTTTAAAAATAGGTTAAAAAATGCAGCTCTTAAACCCTACTCCAGCTGCAATCAAATGAAACATGAGTTGCATCAGCGTTCATGTTTTGACTGCATCCCACCATTATCGAGCTGTTCATCTCAGCAAAGCTCATTTATACAGTCATAAGAAAGAGCCCAGGCCTTTTGTAAAGTTGATCCTAAGTGATGAAACCTAACCTCAGCCGTGAGTCAGGGGGTGGGGTGGTATGTCTCTGAAAAAACTCTAAGAGAGAAAATGACAAAAAATGTTTTTCTTTCCCTCTTTTTGTTAAATACAGCAGGTAGAACATAGAAGAGAGACCAGATTACACATCGCCCCCGAGTTCATCTCAGTCCTGCCTCGAGCAGTCTGGGAACCATACCTGTCTGTCAGTCAAGCTTGAATTTAGTAGTATAAACTTGTGGGCAGCATGAGGCTGGGAGCACTGGCAGGATCTTTTACCTTCTCAGGTACAGCCCAATGTTTGCTTGTGAATTTTACAGATGAGTTGAAGCAATCAGAGGTGAACAATTACCACTGATCGAGTGTCTGTGGCTCAGGAGCGAGCAGAGTCTCTGCAGTGGAGATGCTCCCCCTGCAACGAGGGCTGCTGAGGTGCTTTGTGTTCCTGGGGGAGGCAGGAAGAACTGGGGTGTCCCCCCACGCCTGCACCCAGCACTGGCTGTGGCTCCAGCTGAGCTGGGCTCTCCTGTAGCAGCTGGGCTGCATTGCCTCTGCCCTCCAGCTCTAGCTACAACCACTGACACACGTCCTCAGCTTCACCTTATTTTTATTTTCCCTTTTTATTCCCTTCTTTTTCTTTTTTCCCCCCCCGTTTTTCCAGGAGCTACCGAGGCCGAGTGACCCCAGGCAGCCCCACACAGTCTGTATGTGCACACTCAGCCCTGACTCGCATTTGTCACTCCTCGTACACGCACACGTTTGGCCATGTAACGTCCATTTCCCAGTTTGCCTTCCCATTATATTTTATATTACCTCTGGTGAGCTTGTGCCAGAAGAAAGCAGAAGGAGGAGCTGTTAGAAAGACTTTCTTGCTTTAAGATTCGAGAGCACACTTTTAGCATTAACTTTTTAGGCTCTGGTCATAAAACGTTGGAGTACGCGGACGATTTTGTGGGTAAATGTGCAGCATTTCCAGAGGGCCAAATGAACAACAATCTCTTGCTGACAGCACCCAGATCACAACATGCTACTTGAAAGACAACCAAATCTTAATTTGCAAATCTCAGCAACAAAAAGCTATAAAAATATGGAATTATGAACAGCACGATACTGTGCAAAATAAATAACAAGTCTCCAGTGAACGAAGGGAATTATTGGCAGCAGTACAGCCACCATTACCAAATGTCAGCAATGTAAACACTGAAAAAAGAGAAAGCTAAAAGCGCCATAACTTTCTTTCCAAAAACGTCAAAGCGCGGGTGTGTGTCTGCGTTCAGAGGGAGATGCTGATGGGTCAGCCTCGCCTGCACTTTCAGCTCCAGATCCCCAGCACCGACCCAAAGACAGTGAGTTGCTTTGACCAATGCACATGATTCCACTTCTGATCTTTCCTACCCACACCAGCTCCTGCTCACCGTAAAATATTTGAATTTGCTGTTTCAATTAATCTACATAGTTCCCTTTTCCTATCACTGTTCCATAAATGCTCTGCACAGAGAGAGTTTATCATTTTTCAGCACACAGCGCATTTCAACTTGGAAAACGTAACTTGCTTTTACTAATAACCCTTATGGTTTCTTTAGTTAAACCAGCTGCTGTATAAAAAAGAAATTATCTCTCGGTCCGCTGGCTCATTCTATGCTACATGTGCTCAGGGCTGAACTGTAGAAGTTGGAAATTAAAAAGATCTTCTCATAGTTTCTGAGAAAGTTATTTAACCCAATTTTAATCAGCTATCTCGCATGAGTGAAATATGTAGCACTGGGCTGGAAATAGCAGGCTTGCTCACATTCATTTCCTATACGTAAGGAATTTGATTAGAAAGAATGATTTCTAATTGAAGCTTTGTGTCTGGTTGTGATTCTTCTTTCAATACTGTCAAGGCAATTAAATCAGCTAAAGATAATCTTTAACATTCACCTGATGCAGTTAATTAAGTGGTGAAAAATGAAACACTGATTAAATGAATTGAATCCTACGTTGCAGGTAGCGAAGTTTAAATTGGAAACAAGAATTCACAATCAGTTGTTGTTTCACTATTTTAGATACTTTAAAGAAGCAAAGCCTCCTCAACCTAACTTTGCCCATTAAAGTATTTCATAATGGCCTGTGTTATCCGCAGACAAAAGCAAACCCTGATTTAGGAAACACCTAATAACTCATCAGCATAATTGAAAACAAAATGCTTTACTGCATTCTTCCGCTGCCTATCCCAGCCTTTTTTCCAACACACAAGGATAAATAATGTTTCAGCCCAACAAAGAGTGGATTTAAGTGCAAGAAATGAAAAGAAAAAGAAAACGACCGAAGACCCTGATTCAGCACGTAAGTACTGTGAGTTCCAGCAAAGTGTATGGGAAGGCACAATAATATCCATGCAAGTGTGCATTCAAATCCAAAGCCCCACACATGCAACTGCACTGGTAACATTATCACTTTTGTGTCCTCCCCTCCACTCTTTCCATTAAATTCATGTTACAGCTTCCAGACAACTCAACAATTTCACGTAGCAATCCAAGTGGACTGCAACAGGAGCCAGAAAATGCTCCTAATTCAAAATCAGCAAATAATGGCTTTGTATCCCTTAGACAGCTGTCCTGAATTTTATCAGATATAAGACAAAAAAAAAAATCATTTATGAATTGAACAACAATATGGAAAATAGAAAATTTGTATTTTCTATCGCCCATAATCAAAATTATTCCATTCTGCATTTCCCATCTGTACCTTATCTTTTGCCATAACAGCAAACAGGCCAAAAGCTGTTGTGAATTGCTGTTATTTTTTTTCCATTGACACCTTAAAGTTCCTTAAAAAAGTAAGTCCAGAAAGTGAACGCCACTTACCTGATCACTTATTTGACATGCAACAAGGTTGTGCTGATTGTAGCATCCAGCAAACTTGATATATTTGAGCCAGTTTCCTACATCTGGTTGACTGGCATCTATGCAGAACTTCACATTGCAAAACTCATCCAAGATCTAAAAAGAAGAATATGAAAGAGTAAATCTTCCTGTTGCTGGCTGTATATTCTAATCAAAAGATAAATCACTGGTTTCCACATAAACAAGTGAATAATAATAATAATAACAACAGTGTGTTTATTCAGAAATATGTTTCCCTGCTCAGGTTTTTTTTTAGGAACTGTCAGAATATATACATAATAATAAAAAGACAATAAATGTTCTGAAAAATGTCTTGACAAATATTTACATGTAATTGAAATGTCTAATTATTGCAATGAAACACTATGTTAATTTAAGAGAGACCTGATTTTCTATGCATTCATCAATAACTGTGTTTGAAATGATGATTTTAATTTAATAGGGCTCTGACAGGAATACAACAAAAATTATTAAAATAGATGGTGTTGGCTTCATTTAAGGTTTCTGTTTTGTTTCAGGATTTACGTAGATTGCAGCACTCATTTAGAATTTTCATATTTCTTGCTCTGAACCAAACTTTATCTGGTTGGCAGAGTTATTTATCTTGTTTTAATATTACACTTCCCAAACAGTCCTGTGCAACACTTAAATCCCTCCCCTTAATCGAAGCAAATAACAGAACTCCTTATGTCAAAATAAAGAGAATAAATGAAAAACAATGTAAACACTCGTGCAAACCATGGCAGTATTCAATACACACCAATAAATGGTTCCAATTATGCAGACAATAAACAAATATAATGAGACTGCTCGTGGACAAGCTAAAGACGATGTTCTATTCTAATATTATGACAAATTACTAATCATTACAGCAGACTGAATATCATTATTTGCAAGCTTTTCCATCGGCCTATCCCAAACTTCCCACAGCATCCCCGGGAGCTGACTGCTAAATTGTAACTTCTTCGGCTCGGCACCGGCAGCAGCCACCCCATTTCACCAGCAAAATAAAAGAAACAACCTTAAACGCCCCAAACGAAAAGCGAAGGGCGCGGGAGGCTGTGCCCCGCCGGGGAGCGCGTGGAGCCGCGGCCGGGCCGGCGCTGCCGGTGCCCGCTCACCGGGAGCCCACGGAAGTCCCTGCCGGGGCTCTCGGCGGTCCCTGAACGCGCTCCGCGGGACGCGCTGTCCCCGCGGGGGCTGCCCCGGTCACCCCCGC
>VWZT01013359.1:0-18654 GCA_013397055.1 Pachycephala philippinensis
CTCTCCAACCTGTTGAGGTCCTTGTGAATGACATCAAATGTAGAGAGGCCTGCTTTCATCTAACTTCCATCTGTGCTCTGCTTTACTCTTGCCTTCCACTTGGAATTTCTGCCATTCCCCTGCAGCTTTTGAAATCCTTGTTTCTTTTCAGAAGGCTCATGTTACACCGAGGCTCATGCAATATTTCTTCTCTCAGCCAATGACGCTGAATAAGTTCAGGTTTTGGTTTGGGTGTGCCTTTTCCCACATACCTTCTCTCTAGTCTTTTTGTCAGGCTCTCTTATCATAAATGTGTATCACTCGGGCTAAGATTGCCTGGTTTTAAAATCTAGCCACGCACTAAATATGTATATTATATGTACATAAATATATACACGTATTTAAGGGAGTGTCACATTGGATATTCTTTACAGTGATCTGCCAGGTTTTTCTGACCATATGAAGGTAATCAACAGTTTGGGAAAAAGTCAAAGGCAAGTAGTATAAGTGGTTAGTGATAGCAAAGCAAAACTATAAAGAAATCCAAGAATGAACCTCTGGGAACCTATAACAGCTGTCATAGAATGGCTGTAAAATGGGTAAAACCTATACAGGAAAAAAGATACAGTGATAATATTTGCAGGGTCTGCAAGAGGATTCCATACAACATAAATCTAGTCTGAGAAAACTTAAAAAGATTAAGAATAGCTATTTTTAATACATGGTAGGTAGTTGCGATTCTTTTGGGTATCTAAACCTGGAAATCACAGCTTTCAAACAAACCCCTAACTATAAAATTGTCATTGTCTTCTTTTTCACATATTCTTGTATTTTTATGCCTTTGCTTTTTCCACAGTTCAAAGACTGATTTATTACCAGAGCAAACCTTGTGAGAAAGGCAAAAAAACAAATGCAGGACTCATTCAGGCTCTGCTCTAGTTCCAGTCTTGAGATTCCCTATCTCACTAAAATTATTCCGTATGTTTGAGCTTTAGTGGTTCTGGAGATTTTAACTCAGAATAGATAAAAGACAGAAGAAGAGAGCAAACTCAAGGTCTGACACAGGGCACACTATACTGACTTCAGATTTTTAAATGCTGATTCGGTGCTTGCCAGTCCAACTTACTAAATAATTTCTAGCAAGAATCTAATCTATTCATATACTGCTCCAGAGTGCACAATGTCTGATTCATAAAGGTGTGAATCTTTTGAAAAGTCTGCTTTTAAAAAAGTTACTTTCATTTTCTTATTGAAGGACTCAAAATGTTTTAATCATTGATGCAGCCTTCTGAAAAGAAATCAAATTTGGGTTTAAAGATACAAGAATATTGGCTATGCAAAGCTCTAGGTTTTACCTGTTTTCATGCTATTATATATAACATTACACCACTATAATCTAATATTCTGTTATGGTGTCACAACACAGGAAAAAGAGCAAACTGATTACAGATCAGCAGCAACTGATCTGAACTTTCAGGAGCTGAAAAGGCTTTACAGCATATATGCATATGTAATGAATATGGAAAACTTGAAAATACTGGAGTCCTGGATTTGCTTGAAAATGGGAGCAAACATTTTATAGATATATCAGTTCGATGTATAAAGAACCTTCAAAGCAGACAAGAATAGGAAGGAAAAGGAGAGATTTTCAAGTTTTAATGTCAATGTATGTCTAGTAACAGCTAGCTAAGGCAGACTTGCAGAGCAACAAGATGGAACACAACAAAAATACTTTTAAGGTGAAATTTGGAGTGATTCATTCTTTTATCAGTAACAGAAACGAAAGTCACAGTGCTGTGATGCTAGGAGACTAAACACTGGCATCTTACTTGATCAAGCATGTGCACTCTTTGATAGAACCACTGGAGAGCAACAAAATGGGGAACAGAAGGTCTATTAAAAGAAAGAAGACAACACGGCCCTGGAGAAACTGAGCGAGAGCTTGACATTCTCTGCTTCCAGTGACAGTTTTGCCTGCAGTGCAGATAGATGCTTATATTCTTGACAACTTGCCTTTTAGCACTTCGATGACAGAAGTTTGCTACTTCTGCAGATGGTGAAGTTGGCATCTTTGAAGTAATTTAACTTACAATCATTAATAATTTAATCAATAATTTTAAATAATATAAATACATTTAATCTATTAAAATAAATTAAATATTTAATAAATTTAATAAAAATAATTATACCTACTAGGTCTCATAAACCAAGTCCACAAGTATAAAACATATAACTGTTATCTATCCCATCAGAAGGTGAATGAGGTACAATGACATCTTTCACCCTCCTCACACTGAGATGTCTGTTTTGAAGACCTAGCACAAAGTTGGTTTAGTAATAAGTAAATAAAAAGGTGCTCTGTTGCTTCCCAACAGTGTGAATATAAATGTGGTGTTTCTGTCCATCATATATATTTTACATTTACGCACTGTAGGGTCAAAATGTTATCCAATATATGGTTCCCTGGTTGAAGTACCTTAATGATACTTTAAGTGAATGCTGAAGACAATACTGAAACACACTTTCATGTCTCAGTGGTGTAAGAGTTTGTCGTGCTACAGAGTTTGGATTACAATTTAGATAAGCATTAGTAAAGATACTATTACAGTTGGCAGAACATTTGCTGCACAAAAAGAGTATTTCAAATCAGAATATGCAAGAAATTATACTGGAAAAACTCCAAGGGACTATCGGTATAGCACAGCCATGGGAATGAAAGTCCACTTGTATTCCTGCTTGGCTAGTTTTGGACAACTTGAACAACTGTATGTTTATATCTATAGATAAAATATACTGTTCAACAGCAGTGGTTCATGGTAGCACATAGAATCTACTAATGAAGATATACATTACTGCATTCATTTTACCATTTTATTGCATGCTGCTTTAAATATTGTTTCTGTTAACTAAAGATGTACAAAATCGTAAGATGTTAGGAAACTATTTTGAACCTAGTAAAAGAGGCTGTACAGATGATAAAAGCAAATTACCATGGAAAGGTAGCAGCTAATTTTTTTTTTTTTTAAAAAGGTAAAAAATTTAAAAGTCCCTCAACTTATAATTGCAAGCATAATGGTAGGCCACTAGAGCATTCTGGATCCAAGTCCTAAGGCAGCAATAAGTGCTTACCACAAGCTGTCCCTAAATTGTAGAATGGAGTCATGTGGACAATCTATGATGGCAAGCATGCATATCTGGAATATGGCCTAGGTTTATTAATTTTTTCCTGGTTTTTCCTACACTGAAAAAATATTCTCTCTGAAATTCACCATCCCTCTCTGTCCTCTCCAATTCATGCAGCAAGCAACTAACTCTCTATCACCCTTCTACCCCACCTCTGTCATACTTTGTGGCCTGGCTCTCCCACTCTGCTCACAGAGACAGCAAGATTTGCTGACTTCTTTACTTGACAGTAAATTTACACTAGTTACTCAATTTACACTATTTATTCTTTAAAAAGATAAATATCTTTGACTCAAGACAGCAGTGTCTCTGAATGTATCAGAACATCGCGGTATTGAAGGGTCCTGATATAGTACAGAGAAGTAATAGACGAAATGGAGCTGCTACAGAGATGCACTTTCTGGCAACACTACTAAACTGAGCAATTTTCTAAACTTTCTTTGACACTGTTGATGTTGGGAGAGGGGGGGGGGGTGGGGGAAGGGGGAGACAGAAGTTACTCCTCTGTCTCAAAGCTAATTCTATGACATCCTGAGACAACTGTGCCTATTTCTTTCCTAAGACACTTGCTTCCCTGTGAAAAATTGATATATTTCTAGCTCAACCTCTTTGACAGGTACATGCACTTGAATAGGGTAAAAGTACAGGAGGGATTCAAAAGCCAGGAAATGGAAATCAAATATATTTCCATCTTCTGTGTAACTGGATCTGTACCACTTTTTTTTTTTTTTTTTTAAAAAGAAAAGAGAAGAAAAAATGACCAACAGAAAGCACCAAGTAAACCAAAAACAAGCCTTCCCAGTTTTCCTAAACAGTGATAAAAGCAATGACATCAACAGTGGGGTTTCTGAGAAGCAATCTGGCATTTCAAAGTAATCCCTCCCTTGTTCTCCACAGGACATTGGTCTTCTTGCACAGCAGAATATAGAAGGATACACCTTTTTTAGGCTAACAAGCTTCCAGGTTTTTCCAGAACCACAGCCTGTTTCATTTTTATATAAAACTCATTGTGGTAATTAAACCCAAACTAGTTTCTTTTACAATGCCTCAAGGAAAATAAATGAACGTAGCACCAACCACTGTATTATCCCTGATATAATTCCAATCGCGTTCCCTTCACTGGTGTTTGGTTCTCCCACTACCCATAACACTCACTATAGTCTTCAAACCATGCACTGCAAATCCAGGCTCCATGCTTAGGTCACCAGTGATAATGCAACCTGATCCAAAGCAGTCCTGCCTCGGACAGCCCTCCTTTGCCTTTCTCGAAACTCTTTCCTCTTTTCCTCTTTTGCCCGTGCTCAGTTCAGGAAGTGTAGCACACTGCCAGTCTCACAGACCAGTACAGAAGGAGGTTTGGAAAGGCTGTACGTGACACCAGGGAAACATTGACTGGTATAGCCACAGCCTCACTGCAAAGAGGAAGAGAAACGCAACGCTCAAGGAAATTAACTCAATCTGCCCAGCTATGTAAGTGCCTGTTGCCCAGGGTGTGCTCCTCTACATGAATTACATTCTATCCTGTCGTTTTTGCTGCTAGCACTGATTAAAATTCCTTTCCAACTCTTCTTCACTCTTCTTTTGAATCAAAGTCATCTCATAATAACCTCAGCAAATGCTACCACCACACTGCAGCTATTTTTTCTTCAGACAAAGCTATTTGCCCATTTCATTCCAAGTAGTTTCACAGTAATGGAAACGCCATTCAGAGATGAATAACTTAATCCTTTCTCTTAACAGTCTTCCCTATCTCTTCCATTTGATTTGGTGTCTTTGCCAGATCAGTATACATTTAACAGATATTTCTTGGTGTAAAGACCTTACTTGCTAAAATATTTGTACAGTAGTTAGGCAAAATTATGCTTTTTCAACTGCTTTCATTTCAAGGATAATGCTGCAGACAAGAAGATAATTTAAGTCATTACAGTCTGGCAGCCAAGATCTGTTCACTTTGACTTTTCAAGTAATTACGCTTTTTTAATATTTATAATGTAAAGTATATAGAGAAATAAATGGGATTAACAGCATAGAGTAATTGTTGATTTTCTAAGCTCTAAAGCAATGAGTATAGAGGAAAAGAATGAGATAGTTTATTTGAAGAAAGACTATCCAATATAATTGTTTAAAATAGAAGTATATTGCAATTTACTGGGCAGCCTCATCTAATTAAGCTTTTATAAAAAGGCATTACTATTTTGAAATTTAGTCCGCCCAAAGAAAGGACAGACTGGTATGATACCTATACGAGTCACATATGTGCACAGTGTCTTGTGCACACTGTAGAATTTAGAAATCTAATTCAAGGAGAGATCTGCTCCATTTGGTGTCAGACTTTTAACACAACTCTGTTCAACACAAGTAGACACACAACAATCAGCAGCTTGTTCCAGAAACTCCTAGAGGGACGGTTGGCTTTGTCTTACCTTCCCATGCAAATGTGACAAGAAATAACTACCAGTATATGCCACGTGTTTATCTGAATGACAGAAACATACATACATGTATGTTAGCTTAAAAGGAATGTTTAAGGTGTCTTTGTGGATAATTTCATTCTCGTTATCTCCCTGTCATAAGGGCATCACAGTTACCAGGTGATACCAAGGTAATTAATTCCACAAATTAACACTGCTCTGTCCATTGCCTATTCCTTGGTCAGGCCACCCAATTCATATCCCCTGTCTTTTTTCCTTCTGGAACCTGCAGAAATTGTTACTTTTGAACATCGGACTGTCTGGAACGACAACCTCACTCAATCCAATGCCCACATCTTGAGACACTCCTGCTGTTCATAGCCTTTCTTTTCTATTGCAAGTACTTCTAACCTCTTTTTTATGGATTAAGGGTAGCTACCAGGATCCCAAAAAAACCCAAGGTTTGGTTTGATTTGCCTTGGTTGCCTCAATCTATAGCTACAATTCCCTGCTCACGCAGACATTTGTTGTTTTCTTTGGTTTTGTTTTTTTTATTATGGAGGCATTTTTTGTTTTCAATTTCTATTTGTACAAACGTACAGATGTACAAATGTACAGATGATAAACCACACTTCACTGTCACCATCCTGTAATTTAGCAGAGTTAAGAAGGGATCACAGGCTGAACCTACATACTCCTTTAGTAGGCAGTCAAGTATTTTTATGTCCTTTTCCACCAAATTATTATGTACAAACTCATAGACTTTACATGCTACACCTCTACTTCACTGCAACCTCATAGACTCCTGACTGGTGCATTCTCTGATACTACTACAGCTCTTTCCCATGAAGGCCCCAATTTTTTCAAAACAACTTGGCAAACTTTAAAAGTTTCCATAATGTCATTCTTTAGTTGTAGAAAGGACATAGCATCTACGATAATTAGGTCATATCGTTTTCAGTCTTAAGGGTCCTTCCTGCATTCTTTTCAACCTCAGCATTACCACATTTAGCAGTCACGAATACATTTTCACATAAACACATTTTTTGCTTTTTTCCTCACTTCTTTTAAACATTTCTGTCACATGTTTCTTTTTATCACAGAAAGCAACTTCCACTGACACATTTGTACAGGTAGCACTTCCAGAGTGCTAAGTGGTCCAAAACTAGTCACATACAAGACTACTACCAAACAATCTTGGTGTTTGTTGTAATATAATGCTTGCAGATATGACAGAAAACAAAACACTGCTTAAACTGTGTCCTGATGATTTTCCAGAGAGCTTCAACTCTGAATGGGTCTCTTCTTGCTCTTACTCTTCTTCTCAGATTATTTTTTTAGTTTGTTTTATCCCTTTATGGTGTATAGGCCAATAACCACTTAGCCACAGATTGGCAGAGGGGGTCTATTTTATTCAGTGTCTGTGTTTTAACCTCTCAGCTTTTCACCATCAGGGCCTCTGTGCTTTAAAAATCTATCGAGTTGGCTTACAGCAGGATGGCAGTGATGTAGCTCTGTCACCTCAAGGTGATTCACTAGCACCTGTCCCCTGACATCACAGGTATTAATGCACTGCTGCACCCAGTAGAAACAGAGAATTAGCACTACTGGTGCCTTTTGGATCAATGTAATTGGCCTAACCATATGGGTCATTTCAGCGCTCTTCTCAAACCTGTAATAATTCCTGCTTTTGAATCAGTCATTGCTAGCCAGCTGCACTGAACTAGAGTTCTGTGATTGGCTCATAATTAATTCTCTTTAAAATAATTGTCATTTCTGAGTAAATAACCATCAGAATCAGATAGATGAAAAGAATTTTCCCTTCCACCCCCAATTACCAACATAAAAAAAATACTGGATGTATCCTTGGCACATCTAGCTCAGAACAAAAAGTTGGAACATGTCACCAACTATAACAAACACCACTTATTTATACAGAGCAAAGCTTTCTCAACCCAGTACTCTGTCTCATTCTTGAAGAACAGCTACCTCCAGCACATCAATTAGCACAGGGTAATTCGAGTTCAGCCAAGTAACATAAGGCTTTCTTACAAAGAGGAGGAGAGCAAGACTGAAAGGCACTTTGAAGGTAACACACTTGTCAACATGCAAAGGTTGCAGGCAGGTTTGGAGACATCTTTGGTTTACATCCTGCAGCATATTCCTATTTTATTAAATTAAAAAAAAAAAAATTAAAAACCAAACAAACAAAAAAGAAACCAACAACAACAAATCAAACAAAAAGACCCCACACAAAACCCAGGAATAGGCACCAGCCTCTAAAATAGCAGCCTACCCCTGGCAGTAGTTGCTTTAAGTTGCTCTAAGTTTTATATTAGAGTTTGTCCACAAGCCCCTTCCCACTGACTCCCAACCACCCTAATGTGTGGCACGGACAGGCTGGGGCTGGATGGGATGGCTTGGCAGCACCCTGGCTCCAGAGGCACCCACACCCATAATATGACCTGTGTGTTAACCTAAGGTAGAGGAGGGATTTAGGGTCTCTTCCCCTCACCACATCAATTAGGTATATAACAAAGAAGGGTTTCACATAATCATAGGAAGTTTTGGGTTGGAAGGGACCTTAGAGATCATCTAATTCCAACCCAGCTGCCATGGGCAGTGACACATTTCACCAGACCAGGTTGCTCAGAGCCCCATCCAACCTGGCCTTGAACATCTCCAGGGATGAGGCACCTACAGCTTATCTGGGCAACCTGTCCCAGTGCCTCACCACCCTCACAGCAGAGAACTTCCTCCTAATAATCTATTCTAAACCTCCTGTCAGTTAATGTGAGCAGTTTAAAAAAATTATAAATATATAACAGTGTATATTTTTATCCATCTGTGTGCGTGGTTTGACGCAGAAGCCGCCCAGCAGCACCTCACGACCAGCGGGGCTGCCCCGCCGGAGGCCTCGGAGGGCGGCGGGGGAGGCTGCACTGAGGCATTCCCGCAGCGCTGCCGCCGCTCCTGGGGGCACATCGCCACCTAGCAGCGGCCCCGCAGCCTGCAGCGCCCAGCAAAGCCACCGAAAAAGGGTTAAATCGGCCATGCGAGCGCAAGTAGCCTGTCCCGCTGCGGGCCGCAGGCAGAGGCGGGAGGAAGGGCAGGGTGGCAGCGGCCCCGCTCCTCCCCCGGCGGCAAAGCCCCGTGCCCGGCCTCGGCCTGCGGGGCTCCCGGCAGCGGGCAGGTCCTGGTGGGTGTGTGGCAGCGCCCTGTTCCCTCGGGTGTTTGCCCTGCACTTGGCAGCTCCCAGGCCTTCGCTGCCCCTCCGCCACTGATGTTTCCCTGCGTGAATTTGTTCCTACACCTCAGTGCCCAGGACCCATCTCACGTGGGTGAGATGGTGTCATCAGCCTCCCTTTTTCACCACAACCCAGTGAGCAGGCCCTGCTGTAAGGTAATTTGTGGGCAGCCACCCTCCCGGAAAAATCTGTCATTCAAAATCCCTTGGATTACTTTCTTGGTTTCTTCCTTGTGCAGCTCGGAGTGTTACACCCTCCTGCATCGATCTGGTTGTCACCAGCTCTCCCAACACTAGCCAGTCACTCCCTATGGCAAGACGGTGTCAGGATATGGCTGCAGAATTTTTGCAATGTCGTAATTACCCATCCTGCTCCCATTTGCAGAGTGGAAGGGAAGGAATTTTGGTGTTTGCATCCTGAGTGTCTCCAACAGATAGATATAGCTGGGATGGTGTAAAACCACACACTCATTGAGAAAGAGGGCTGAAGGAATGAGTAGGAACTCAGCAGGTAGAGAAGAGATTAATTTCAAATGGTATGTCAAGATGAAATAATTATTAAACTCTTTTAACCATCCTTTGTGGTCATCTTTGCATATGAGCGCACAAGGAGGACAGAGACACATTCAAGGATGTTTTAAAAATGTCTTTAAAGTGGGATTAGGAATATTTTCTTCATGCATTTCTTAGGCAAAAATATGGATCTTTGCTATCCGAATTACTTATCTTATGTCTTGCAAGGTTTAGGTTCTTTTCCCCCACATTTCCACTACCACTTTTTAAGAAGTGAGGACTTTTGAGGACATCAGTACCAAATTTGCTATTGCCCAAGGTAACTTGAGTTTAACTTTATCCTGTTAAAAAGTACTGCAAGTTTTCAGTACCAAACAACTTCTTTCATCAGTAATAGTGTGCTTTCCCATTATAACAAAATGTTAGATAAAGGAACAGGATGTACTATGTGGAACCAACCATATTTCCTCATAAATCAGACGGAAATTATTTGAAGGTTTTTGGTGAGGACACCAGCTTAGTCATTTACCCTTACAATGCTTGACAAGAAAAAAAAAAAGAAAGAAACATGCAGTTATTTTAATCAATAACATCCTCTGTCAGCAAGTCACCTACAGGTCCTAGAATAAAGAAATGAGAATGCATTCACCAGGAAGCTAAGATGTCTCACAGCCAACGGCTGAGACTGAAATGAACAAATTCTTTTGTGAACCTGAGCAAACCTGAAGTCAAAGGCACCCCTCACTGATTTAGTGTGCAGTACTGCACATTGACACTAGCTATTGTTTGCTCTATAAACTACCTTCAATAGCACACACTCTGTTACAGAACCCTTACACAACTGAACATTTTGTTGAGTGACACAGCGATGCTTGGAACTACCAAGCTGGATTGCAAATGTTTATTTCAGTGTCTCCTCTGAAATGCATTGTAAAAAGAACCTCTCTTTGAAATTGCACAGTGGCTCTGTTGACCTCTCTCCAATACATTTCTAGAAAGTGTGACACTCAGCTAAGAATAAAATACCTTCCAATTACAGCTGTGCTCTGCCCCAAAACTGTGGGTACAGAAAGTCATCTCTTCCAACTGTAGAGAAAGTTATTTCATACCAGACACAGATCTATTGCAGGCAACATTTTAGGATTCCTCTTTATCATGCTTTGTCATGTTTCAGTACCACTACACATTCCTTGAAAAATATGCCCCAGAAAGGTAGAGTCAAATATACAAATAAGGTTGAGATAATTGCATGTCCATATACAGAAGAATATAAAAATGGATGGGTTTATGCAGCAATTGTAAGACAGCATTAGAAGAACAATAAATGATTGTGAGGCTAAATACATCTGCAAATCTACAAGGTAGTGGTGCTGACAGATATCACTGGTCCAAAACTACATCTTAGCTATGGCATTGTTTGAGGTTGCAGAACGTGATCCTTCATTCCGCAGTCCTTACATGTGAGTTCTTGAATTATCTGAGAGAGATGAGTTCTTTTTATGTATCACTTCGAAAAACAAATGTACAGCAGGCTTGGCTGGGGGACGGCTCCCTGAGACCTTGGCTGCAGCATTCTGTGGTTCAGTAATGGAACTGGCTCTAATCTGTCTCTGTCAATACTGCCCAGACAAAGGTGGTGCCCTTTTGGGCAAAATGCCCAAATCTGACCTGCTTTACTCCCTCTTATCTGAAGTTGAATAAGCATTGCTTATTTCTACAGAACATGTAGCTATTTTGGATGTCAAAGTCATAGGACTCTGAAGGTTATTTCTTGTGGCAGCCCTGGCCTTTCTTTCCCAGAAGTTACACACGAGATGTGCCTACGCTGCACAAAAGATAGCAGTGCATGCATCCCCGAACCAGCCCCAGCACCAAAAGCAATGCAATGACATCCTCACAGCACACTGCCAGACTAACTAACGCAGATAATGTGGGAACAATGCTTCCAGAAATCAAGCATTTATCTTTGCAGTGTCAGGTAGACACTAGTTTATTCAGAGTAGGTATAAGTCGTTCCAAATCCAGTCTGGCTGTAGAGAAGTCAGGGTGCAGACAGCCTCTGCAGTAACCGCTCCTTTCTCAGATAAACAGAGGACTCATAACCTTTTATTCTTACCTCTTTCTGTGAGGCTCAGTAAAGGCATTGCATATTTCTAGGGGATGAAAACTTTCCTAATTCTAGGAAGTTACTTCTCTGCATCTGTCTTGGTAATTGCACAGTGCTTCATTGCACAGTGCAGATTCATCCCCATCATTATTTTCATGAAATAGGAGGAACTCCCTGCACACACTAAATCATGCCAAGCTTTGTTAGGTAGGGGTGTTTGGGGATGATTTCCTTATCTGGGCCTTCATATGCCTCCATGTCCCAACAGACATCTTTCCAAGTAGCAACCAAATTATTGGCACATAACTTACACTTCATTAACATTACTCTGCAATTTACCAATATTAAATGTGGATCAGAGTGATTTTCTTGTCTTTTCTAGCTAGCATGACCTTAATTACTCTGATACCATTTCCCAATAGCCTGTGTCATGGTTTTAAGCCCAGCTGGAGATGAAACGCCACACAGCTACTCACTCAACCCTTCCTCTCTTCCCCTCCACCCCAGTGGAACCAGGAGGAGAATAGAAGTAAAACTTGTATGTTGAGATAAGAACAGATTAATAATTGAAAATAAGGAAAAATACAATAATAATGCTAAATAATAATAACAATGACAATAAAAAGTTCAGCACCTGCTGACCTCCCTTCCTGAATCCAAATTTTGGCCCCCCCTTTCAGGTACCTCTCTCCAGTTTATAAACCAGGCATGACATTCTATGGTGTGGAATATTCATTTGGTCAGTTTGAGTTCCAGATATGCTCTCTCCCAGTTTGATTTTTTTGAGTTCAGAGCATGAGACAAAAAAAGTCCTTGACTTAGGATAAATTTGACTTAGGAAAAAACCAAAAAACTAAATGGTGTTATCAACACCGTTCTCATTCTGAATCCAAAACACAGCACTGTAACAGCTACTGAAAGGAAATTAACTCTACCCTCTATCCTAGCTGGAACCAGGACACTCTGTTATACTGGAGATGATTGGCTCTAGCAACTTCATGTCTAAACCTTCACTTTTCCGCCAATTTACTGCGTTCAGTTTGAGCAAACTCTGTCCTATTGTCAAAGATTACAGCAGCTGGAAAATAGGTAACATATGGCAAAAGAATTTACTAAGATGGTCATTTATTTAATTGTAAGACTATCTGGTGTGTTTATCTCAAGGAAATAAACACAATATCACAACAAGAAAGTTATTTGTGGTCTTTTTTCTCTTCAGTGCAAAACCAAAAAGATTCTCTGTATACCTTATTGCTGGTAATATTTTTTTTTTCTTCAGCAGCAAACATGAGGTATCTTGTTCAATTTAGCCTGTGTTTTTGGCTTGTGTGAAAGTCTTAAGAATTTTTGCAGTATCATAATTACCTAGACCCTAATATAATTCTGTCCTCTTAATTAGATTTTCCAATGCCAAGTTTTCTTGTCAGATTTCTAGGTACCTAATGTGGCTCTGAACTTTCCAGTGGCCTTTCGTTAACTCCTTGCAACCACCGATTTTCTCCAGGGCTCAGGTTCCCCTTAAAAGTCATGTCCTCTAACAGGAAAAAAAATTGTCTGCAACTACTTACAGCGCATCCCTCTGGTCCCCCACCAGATTTTAGTGAATCTCAACAACAGCAGAAGTTCTTGTTGCCACATTTTCCCGTTTTTGGACTTTGCTTGTTTATTCCTTTCATGTTCCAGTGTCAGTCAGTGCTCAGTCAGTGGAGATCAGCTTTCTCTGGTGAGGCTAGAGAAACAATCTTTCCGTGTAGGGAAGGGAGCTACTGGAAATTAAGAGAAGAAAAAATATCTACATGAAAATATGAAATTAATTAGTAGGTATCTGAAATAACTTGAATGCAGCATTGTCAGCACAGAAAATAGTTAATGTTACCTCAACGAAACACTTAGTTTAGCTGATCGATGGACTTTCTGTAGTCAAAAGAAAGGTGGTGTTTCCTTGTGCAATTCAGGAGACACCATGAATCACCCACCAAATTAGCCTTTTTCTTCTCAGCGAAGGCAGAGACCAGGGTCGCCAGCTGGTGAATTTAGCTCTCAACAACTGCTAGTGGTGAGACACCTTTAACTTCAGCTCTAAGGATACTGAAGAGGAGGGGAATTGTGGAACTTAATGGGAGAACAAGAATCACAGATGAAGGATGCTTGAAGTGATGCTACTGGAAACTTAAAAGAATTCCTTATGGACATGTCTGTAAAGTACAGACTGCTCCACACTCCAGCCTCATTGGTGGCACACACAGGGAACAGTCCCTGCCATTGCTATATTTTTGTGTTCTGTGGGAGAACCCAAATGCACATGGCTGCTCTCTCCTGACTTAGCAAGCAATGAAAGTTTGAGAATAATTCTGTGTGTGTTCCAGGTAGGTCCAGAGGCCGCAGAATAGCAGCAACATTTAGGTGCAGTGGAGAGTCATTCACTTGCCTACCCACGTACCAACAAAGTGCTGCTACTCTGTCATCTCTAAGGTCTGAGTGCTAGATTTCATAGCAAATACAGATATCTAACACCTGATCTCATTTTCACTATTATAACAGAATCCAAGAGCAGCCAGTCTTGTAAGCTTTAATTCTTGTTTTTCTAGAATTGCAGCATGTTGAGCCTCCATTTTAGGCATCTGTGGGAGTAAGTATGATACACTACACTGAAACAGGGCGGAAAACTTTACCATACTGTAGAGACGTGTGTCTTTGACATTGTTATTTAAGACTATTAACCAAGAAGAAACAAAAAAGAATAGTCATTTTCCTTTCACTAATTGTCTCATGGGCAGAAAATTTACAATGCAAGTCAACGAAGGCTCCTGTATTATTAGTTATTTTTGATACAAGATTAGACTATTAAAAGGAGTGTAACATCTCTCAGATGTTCATTTTTCATATGACAACTAAACTCATAGTAGATGTACGCCTTCAGTCCTAACTAAAATTTCCTATCACACTAATGACATCATTGCTAGTAACACAAAAGATACTATTAATACATTGTTATTTTGTCACAGAACATCATTCATGTGCAAATCAATTTGCTTGAATCCAGTAAAAAACATTTAGGATTGAAACATCACTAATTTAATGTGGAACGTATACACAAGATCTTTCCCCCAAAAATCAATGTCTAATTTGTTTGTGGAAAGAGCAGAGGGTGATTAACTGCAGACATATTCTTGAAAATAAATTGCTCTAGTTCAGGATAAAGACATCTTTCTTTTTCTTGTAGGCTCTATTTTAATTATTTTTAAGTTTCTTTCATCTGGCATGAGTTCCTGAGGGAAAAGTTCTGTCCAGCTTGTATACACTACTTTGAATCCATGACAATGCTTTTATTTGGAACAGGGAGGATCAGGTGAATTAGGAAAGAATATTTGAAAGGGGTCCCCTCTCCCACTCACTATACCTCCCTGCCTCTTTGCTCTAACTTCAAGCTACAGGCTACTTACCCAAAACTAGTTTCAGGTGAGTTCACACCTTGCCAAGCATTGCTGTAATTCTCTGTCAGCCAGGACAACCTTTTGTGAAGTCACAACTTACCAATGGAGCATGACAGCATGTGGCAGCATGACACTGTAGACTACCAGGAGGCACTGTGGAAAAATAGGAGGAAATTAACAATGAAAACTACTTGGTCCTGAGGACCTAACATCCACACCAGACATGGTTAGGGTTTGTCTGTTTATTCATTTTGGTCTTTTCCTCACAAACAGAACCCCCCTCTGTGTCTGGAGAACGTTAAATGGTTCCTGGAGCATTTCTGTCAGTGTTTCACCCAAGAGGAATCCATTTCACTCACTTTGAGACTGCTCCAGGATGCAAACCAAAATACAGGAGGTGGGGATAGCTGGCAGATTGACCTGAAAAGAACACACCAATATAGCACACTGACATCAGCTCAGCCCTTGAACACCAGACTCCCTCCTACTCAGATGCATTCATGCTTCTGACCAGTAACTTTTGTTTAAATCCAGAGCTTAATATTAAATTCCTTTCAGCCAGACATTTTCCTTTTATGTATATATTTTTATAACCATTCAGGCTACAAAGGAGTCCATTCTGAATTGGATCTTCTGAGTGCTGCCACACAATAAATACTATACAACAAACATCTAGTAGTTTCACACCAGAGACCCTTTTTCAATAGGGAAATTTAAGTTAAATCACTTGCATTCAATACTGATTCATCACAGTGTAAGGATACTTACGCTGTTTTCTTTGTAAATGCATCTTCCAGCAGAACATTATGTTTGCATAACTCAGGGTAATATATCCCTATATTGATAGTCTACATATGCAGTCAACTCTGTCTGCAGAAACATAGGATCCTTGCAGTCATTCCTTCCAACACAGCAAGGTCTGGGCTGTTGAAATCAGTTGTACAGCTCAATTATCAGAAGTTTCTAGGTCACTTTGGACACGTTTAAGCAGTAAAGCTTGTGGAAACAATGGAACTTGTAGTGTTGCAATATCATAGCAACAAAGCTCAGCTAATGTAGCATTCACTATTTTGATACTCTAAAATCAAAATTTGATTTAGAATATCAGGCATAACAAAGAATCAGTCAGCAAATGTTTCTTGGCTGGTATGAAGAATTGAAGAAAAGACTAGAAAAAGAAAGAAACAGGTTCATGTCACAGAATAGCTGGTATTTGCAGTAGCTATTTGGATGGAAAAAAGATTAGAACTCCGTTTAGTTGCCCCTAACTCATGTCCGAGGACAGTATACACATGCTCACTGCAGTGCCAGACACCTTTCATAGATCCATGGCCTTTCAGAGAGCAGATGGGATTCCCTGTGGCATCTCCAATAAATACTGATGCAGGCACAACTGAATTTAGCTCCAAGAGTGAGAGTTCTTCCAGACAGAGATCCTGAATGTAGTTATTTAAAAGTCACCAAACCTTATATCAAAGAAAACAGGGGCTTGAATCAACTGTCTGAATGGAGAGCAGACACAGACAGCTACTTGATAAACAATAATGTTAACATTTAATAACCCAATCTCCCTGGCTCACTGTTTGGAGTTTATCTATATCAGTATTTTGCACTAAAACTGCACAGTACATAGAAAGCACCTCTAGGTAGGATGCAAGCCTGTGAACCTGCAATATTATATTCCCCGTTTAGATACTATAGACCATAAGTAGTTCAAAATTATACTAGGTTTTGGTTTGTTTTTTTAAAATTAAGTGCAAAAAGAATTAGAGAAGGTGCTGGTCACTGTACCATATGCTCCATGGTATGTAGAGGAGTTGACAGCTGTAAGCTTTTAAATATGTAACATACCTACAGATTGTACATTTGAAGGCTCACAGAAAGAGGTAATGTTTAG
The DNA here is from genome assembly GCA_013397055.1 of Pachycephala philippinensis. Classification (NCBI taxonomy): domain Eukaryota; kingdom Metazoa; phylum Chordata; class Aves; order Passeriformes; genus Pachycephala; species Pachycephala philippinensis. Next base: position 16,772 of record VWZT01013359.1, read on the forward strand.
ATTGCAGAAGTGGTAATCTACAGAACAGCGCGCTGCTTGAATACATGTCCTTAAACTCTCCTCGGGTTGCAGCGCCCTCTGCACGCGAATTTCCCCCGTGTCCCCCGGCCCTCGGGGAAGAGCTGCTCTGCAGTTCCCGGAAGCCACCGCTGCGGGGCGCCCGCTCACCGCGGCTGGGAACTGCAGGAGCGGCCCCCGGGAGGGAAATTCCAAACGCCTTGGAGAAACCGGAACAAAACCAAACCGGCTCTCTAAATCAGCATCACATTCCCAAAACCTGTGCTTCAAATCCTGAACTCGCCCCCTCCCCCTCTCCTCCACATCACCACCACTCCCCCCTCCCCCCGGGCCGAACTGTTTCCAAATAAAATTAATTTCGGACTTGAATTCTAGCTCTATGTTTATTCTACAGACATCACTATGCTTCATTTTCCAAGAAGAATTGTTAACACTGTATTAACTGGTCTTAAAAGTTACCTTGTGTGTCGTGGTTCATTTGTGCTGCAGTAAAAAAAAAAAATCCTAAACAGCTTCATTCTGCCTAAAATATATATACAAATATAAAGAAATCCCAAGCATCTTAGGGCTGAATGGCATTACCTGCAACATTAGATATGTTAATTAAGATCAAACTCAGAACTCGTACACCCATATGTACATACATGCACATGTACGTACACAGAGACCAAAAAACACAATTGTTACTTTACCTTCTGAAAGCTCAAAGGCCCTAGAGAAGGAGAATAAATTTCAGCTGTACACAAACCCAGCTCAAAAGTGTTAAATGCTTCTTCATCTCTCCAGTTCAAACAGCCACTATGTTAAGTCTAGTCGCCATCTACCTCTCTCTGGCATGATTGCAACAACATCCTCCAGCTGAATCTTTTTAGGTCCAACCAAAGAAAACACAGATCCTCCTGCCTGGAACTTGCAGGTGCACAGGTGGCTGTTGTTGCTGAAGTTCTCTGGTTGGGGTTAGATGGGCACCAAGAACTATTTCAGTGGTATTCAACTTGCTGATACAGGTGCCAATAATACCTTCTACAACACACAAAAACACCCAAAAAAGTATGACCTCAGGAGGTATGAACCTGCTTTTGAAATTATCCCAAGAAATATTCCCTTTCAGCAGGGCACCACGAGGACCCTGTCAACCCAGTTGCCAAGTACCAGCACAACATTACCCATTAACTCTGCCCTAGAGCAGACCTTCTAAGCTATGGTCAAAATCAAAATCACAGCTGCAGACCCCAGGTGCACCCTTCCCTGTAAACTATTCTGTAAGATAAATAGCACTGACAGATTAGGTTATTGTGCCCAGTTTGGCAATAAATGTAATTTCACCTTAGTTAACTTCTTGCAGTATCAAGAAGTTTACGAAGTCTGTCATAGAGCAGTGAATGAGTTTGAATGCCAATGTCCTCTTCCACATTTGAGGGTTTTCACTAAAGATAGTCTCCATGTTCTTCACAGAGACCCATTTCCTTAGAATATATTTCCTTGCATTTCCTCCTAACACTTTACTGACAAAGCCTTGGGGTTTTGATGTGATATTAAATATTATTATTGACTGCATTCCTCTACCTCCTTGGCTACCAGAGTTTACCTCTTAACTTCTGAGAAAGTAAACTGAAGTTAACCAATTTGAAACCAGGTACCTGAAACTGAGGACTGAATTGTGCTGTTCACAGAGTTCAAAAAAAAAAAATCTTTAAACTCTCTAATACTAATACTCTCTTTAGTATCTCTTTATCAAGGAGAAAACCAGGAGTATTTTACAGTGTATTTCCTCTGTTAAAAATGAACCTGATGGTTTCAACACAGAGATAACAAACTTATTTGGAAGCTTGGTTTTTTTGTTTTTGTGGGGTTTTTTTGTTGGT
>VWZT01013359.1:20393-96117 GCA_013397055.1 Pachycephala philippinensis
AAAAGTAAAATTCCTGAATAAATCCTAGAAATACCAATGAGAAGGGAAGGGAAAAAAAACAAACAAAAAAACCCAAAACAAAACAAAACAAAAAAAAAAACACCTAAAAGTCTCACCTCATTTTCTCAAAACATCTTTTATTTTTTTATTGCAGTGGATTATCTTCCCACTGAAATAGATTATATTTTTTCTATTCCTAAAGTAGGTTATACTCAACTGATACAAGTACATGGAGTTTTCTATTATACAATGAATCTGTTGAGATAATAAGTACCAGCTGGATCTATCCCCAACAGCAATAACAGTATGTAGAGCATGATTATAATGTAACAGATTGTGAAACAGAAGAGATGGTTTCATTTATAATAAGGCCCTTATGTTAATACAGTAACAGAAGAGAGTTCTGCTAGTACACAATGCTTCTAGCAAGGCCTTCATGTTAATAGAGTAAATTATTTCAAAGGTGAATTCTCCAGAAATATTGCCCATGGACATTTGTAGGAGCTTTATTACACATGCACTTATGTGCAAATGTGGGCCCACTGCTGAATGGAGCAGAGTCCCTGGTGACAGAGGATATTGGAAAAGGCTGATGTACCAAATGCTGCCTTCATCTCAGCCTCTTCTAGCAAGTCTGGCTTCAGGACCCCCAGTTGCCAGAGATCAAGGGCAAAATCTGTAGCAAGGAAGCTGTATCCTTGGTAGGAGAGGATGAAGTTAAGTACCTGGGCAATCAGGATTTACACAAGTCTATGGGCCCTGATGTCTTACAAGTCCATGATGATCTACAAGTGCTGAAAGAGCAGGTAGATGTCATCACGAGGCCACTTTGATAATTTTTGATCATGGCAACTGGGAGAAGTACACAAAGACTGAAGAAATGCAAATATGCCTCCTGTCTCCAAGGATGAGGACTCCAGGAATCACAGTCCAGTCAGCCTCACCTCAATCCCTGGCAATGTGATGGAGTAGCAAATCTGAGAAACCATTTCCAGGCATATCAAAGACAAGAGTGTTAAAGGAGTAGCCAGCATCACTTCACCCAGGGGAAGTAATGCTTGACAACAAGGAGTTAAACTTCTACAATAAAACAACTGGTCTGATAGATGGAAGGAGAGCAATGAATATTATTTACCTGGACAACAATAAGGTTTTTGACATTGTCTCACCTCATAGAGAAGCTGTTGAAGCATGGGATGAACAAGCAATGAGATGGACTGAAAACTGGCTGAACATCCTGGTCCAGGGGATGGAAATTGATGGAAATCTAGCTGAAGAGCAGTGTATCCTTAGGGTCAACACTCCTGTACAACATTTTCACTAATGGTTTGGATGATGGGGCAGAGTGTACCCTCAGCAGGTTTGCTGGTGACTGAGAACTGGGAGGAGTGGATGATTTGATGGAGCGTTGGGCTGCCATCCAGAGGGACTTGGATAGTCTGGAGAAATGGGCTGCCAGGAACCTCATGAAGTTCAGCAAGGGTAAGTGCAAAGTCCTACATCTGGGGAGGAACAACTCTATGCACCAGTTATGTTAATGGCTACTCAGGTGGGAAGCAGCTTTGACAAAGAGGACCTGGGGTCCTTGTGGACATCAAGTTGACCATGATGCACCAATGTGCAAGAAGGATAATGGATTCCTGGACTGCATTAGGAGTATTGACAGCAGGTCGAGGGAGTTGATTCTTCTCAGCACTTGTGAGGTAATGCCTGGAGTTCTGGCATCCCCAGTCCAAGAGAGACACGGACATATTAGAGAAAGTCCAGTGATGGATCACTAAGATAATTAAGAAAATGGGACATTTTTCCTGTTAGGAAGGGTTGAAAGTGCTGTGGCTGTTTTTTCTATGATTTTATGTTCAGCCTGGAGAAGAGAAGTTTCAAGGTGGATCACATACATGTGTACATATACCTGCAGGGAAGGTATAAAAGTGACAGAGCCAGGCTCTTTTCAGTGATGCCCAGCGAGAGGAGCAGAGGCAACGGGCACAAACTGGAACAAAAGGGACTCTCTGAACACAAGGAAATGCGTTTTTACTGTGAGGGTAACAGAGAACCAGCAGAGGTTGCCCAGAGAGGTGTAGTCTCCCTCCTTGGAGATATTCAAAAGCCATCTGGACATGGCCCTGGGCAACTGGCTGCAGGTGATCATGCTTGAGCAGGTGAGTTTAACCAGATGACCTCCAGAGGTCCCTTCCAACCTCAGCCATTCTGTGATTCTGTGAAAACTTATACAAGCTATGCGTTGCAAATGCCACATGCTTTTAGCAGGCAAGAACATGTACACAGGCAAAGCTAAACATCATGCACAAGGAATTGGCAAGCAGAGCCACAGAAAACCATTCCAAATGTCAAGTAGCTTAAAGGCAGATCTGTGTTCAGCAAAGAGTAAAAATACAAACAGTTTAAATTATTTGACAAGGAAAATTTTTGTTTAAATGTCTCATGAACTGAGTTTGTTTCTTCTTTAAGCTTTCCAAAAACCCTTCTGCTGTGCAGCATATACCCTTGATTTTGAGATCTTTAGAGCTATTCTAGTTTTTTGACAGATTTTGAAGTTGTGTTTAGCCATAGCTGTTGTTACCTTCCAGAGTGAAGATTTTTTGTCTTGCTATTGGCAACTCCTGTCACTGTTTCTGTGTGTCTTCCACTACTAAAATATATTTGCAGATTGGGTTTTTTTTGTCTAAAGGCCAAGTGGTCAAGTGGAACATCAGCTTGGAAGCAAAGCTCGTGGGAATAGTTGGCCTGTTTGCCAAGTGTCTGCATACCAGCCCCCATCCAAGATGGCCTGCTGACCGCCAAGAAAATTCAGTGACACACTTGTTGCTGATAGTTCAAGTTGAAAAGAGCCACCTGCTGTCAGCTTGCATGATGTTGTTTTTCTAAACAAGGCTCACAGCATTTGGTGCATGTTTTTTCCAAAAAACTCCGGTGCCCAGATTTTTGCTTCCCAGTTCTGATATTATAATAAAGCAGCTTGAAACATGCTTCTTAATAGCATGTTTTGCAGAAGGTAACTCTCTCCCAAGGATTTAGTAATTTCTGAAGAAAATCCATAAATTTTCATAATTTTAATTATGTGCTTAAGATATTAATGCCCATTCCTGAATAACCAAAATTTTCTACTCTATATTGTACTCACATACAACTCATCTCTTTGAAACGTGATAGCATACCTGGGAAGTATAGTCAGTGTTCTGTTGATGTATAGGAAATTGCACAGAAAAGCTTATTGGGCTTCAAATATCAGAAAATCTATGCAGGAAACAAGAATTTTAAAAAAAAATTAAAAATCAAGTGTTTTGTTTCTCACTCTGCAGTTGCTGTCTCATTTTTAGGTTGTCTTTTGATACCGATGCAGTAACAGCACCTGACACAGACGCCTACTGTAACCAAAAACTTCTAACATTCAAACCTCAGAAGTGGCACATTCATGAATTTATAATGGAAAGTCAATACAATAAAAATAAGTTTGCAGAGACAAATATTTCTTTCCAGAAAAGAGATCTCGGTTCTAGAGATTACTGACTGGCTAGTGACGATGTTTCCCTGTGATAAAAGTGCATTTTTGATGCAATAAGGTTTGCACACATACACAGAGGTTCCTGTAAGTCCTGAAATGAACAATTTCATTCACTCACCTCGCATCACAGGTTTCATCTTCGGAGTAACAACCTCCAAATGTAAGCAGGATACATGTGTTCCCAGAACTTGGGCTTGAAGGCAGACTACTCAAAATGGAATAATAAAGACGCTGAAGTTGGATTATTTATAATAGTTAAAGTAAATTTAGACAGGTTAGAACATCACATTCTCAGCTCTTTCATTCTCCTTGGACATGCTAACCATTGCAAGGAACTCAGGGCTGCCTTATGATCAAAGAGACCAAAAAAAGAGAAGAGAGACAAAAAACCTCCCCTGAAATTTCAGCATATCTGAAATTTACTCTATAGTAAACATAGCTCTTTAATACACAAGTAGTTACCATATGTGGATACCATACCATTTTCTAAAATTCAGCTACTTTTTTTAGTCTTGTTCCTACCTTAGGAGAAGATTCTCTTTTCAATTTTATTTACAAAACTATTACTTCAAAATTGAAGGATTTTGCAGCAGTATCTTCAGGCAAAATACCTCTTTCACAACAAAGTAATCATCTCCGAATTTTTTAGGCAGAGACATGCAGCACTTTAGCAAACGGAGAAATCCAAATAAGCTTTCCAGGCCTTCCCAGAAGCAGCGCAGTTCAGCAGAGCCAGCACGGGAGGTCTCCAGCACACGCCGACACTCATCCCTCAGCCTTTCTTCATACATAAAGAGGAATAATACGTAGTGCATATATACAGAATGCTCATAATGCTCATGAAGCGTTTCCAGGTTAGCTTACCTCTCCCTGAAACAGCTCAGCCCACATGTGCAAGGTGCCAAGCTCTAAAGTTGCAAATCTTGCAGAAAAGACAAAACAGACATGGGAAGCACTGCTGCCCATCAGCTGCAGGCGCACAGGCACATCCTCAGAGCAGTCCAGCTCTCATTGCTTACAGTCCTTCACCTACCTTCCTCTTCATCCTGTCTTTGCCTTCCTTAATTCCTTCTCTGACTATATGCAATTATAACATCTATTTGTAATATTCACATGCTCCTGTTGGAGCCCATTGCAATTCTCAGGCACAACCTGGTATCAGGAATATTAGGAATACAGCCTTGATTCCCCCATTTCTCTGTGTTACTTTTTTAAACACAATATCCCAATGCCTTGTTATCCCATCCATATTATTCTCCAGATGTTTTCTAGGTGTCTTAAAAAGGTAGCAGATATTTTGCATACGGGTAAGAACCTGATATTTTGTCAACATATCAATTATCATAGATCAGTTTGGGTTCAAAGGGACATTTAAAGGTCTTTTAGTCCAACTCCCCTGCAACAAGCAGGGACATCTTAAACCAGATCAGGTTGCTCAGAGCTCTGTCCAACCTGACCTTGAATGTTTCCATGGATGGGGCATCTACCACCTCTCTGTGCAGGAGTTAGATGTTCCAGTGTTCCACCATCCTCATTGTAAGACATTTCTTCCTTATATCTAGTCTGAATCTATCCTTTTTTAGTTTAAAATCATTACTCCTTCACTCCTATCACTACAAGCCCTGTTAAAAAGTTTCAGCACTGAAAGGCCACAGCAAGGTTTCCCTGGAGCCTTCTCTTCTCCAGGCTGAACAACCCCAACTCTCTCAGTCTTCCATCATAGTAGAGGGGTTCCATCATTCTTCTTATTTTTGTGGCCCTCCTCTGGACTTGTTCCAATATGTCCATGTCTTTCCTGTGCTGAGGGTGCCAAAACTGAAGCCAGGACTGCATTGCTGGGGTCTCACTAGAGCAGAGGAACAGAATCACTTGATCTGGCCACTAGGTGGGTCAGGCAGGACTTGCCCTTGGTGATTTGGCTATCCCAAATCACCTCCCTATCCTCTATGTGCCTTAACATAGCTTGTAGGAGCATCTGTTCCATGATCTTGTTGAGTATGTCAGCCTCTCCTTGTCCCTTGTTACCCATTTGCCAGCTTTGCTCAGTGTGGGGAGGATGCTTTCTTTGGCCTTCCTTTTCTGGCGGACTACCTCTATATGGGTCATCTCTGCAAAGCTTCAAGTGCTTCAGTGTAGCCAGCAGATCTCAGAGCAACAGGGTGGGGGCTCTCACCAGCACCCTGTCCCTCTAACCTTGGCATGTCATCCCACAGCTTGTCACACACAATTCTGGTATTATCCCCCTCCCCCTTCAAGTCTAGCTCAAAGCTCTGTCACTGAGCCCCACTAGCTCATAAGGAAAGACCTCTCTTCCCCCTTTGAGAAATGTGAATCCCATCTGACACCAGGATGTCTGGTGCTGTGTAGGCCATCCCATTATCAAAAAATCCAAAACTGCCAGTAGCACGAGCCGTGAAGCCATGTTGTAGTGGTAGGTCCCATCTGTTTCATCCCATGTAGCTGCCTGAAACTGGAAAGATAGAGGAAAGAACCACCTGTGCCCCAGATTCCATTACCAACCATCCCAAGGCCCTGAAGTCTCTTTTGATTGCCCTTGGACTACACATTGCAGCTCCATCACCACCCACATGGAGCAGCAGTAATAGGCAGCAGTCCAAGGCTGGGAAGTTTCCTGATGTTGTCCTTCACCTGGATCCCAAGGGAATAGGCCTTGGCAACACCTGCAATGTACATGACAGTCGAAGGAGACGATAAACATGCCAAACATACTGTGCTTGCCTCAAGCCTTGTTTGCCCCAGCACCCTACTTGTCTGTAAATACGTGTAGATGGCTTATTACTTACCACATCTTAGATGAAAGAGAGATCCAAAACCAGCTAAAAGTAATGACCAGCAGCCAGAATCAGCCTGTCAACTTAAAAATATAAGTTACCATTATGAATACCGGTAACTTGATTTTAAAGAACAAGATTTCAAAACTGTTTTCTTCAGGTATTAATTCTCATGACATAATTTTAAGTAGTAATTTTCTCATATTATTTTTATACATTATTTTCTTAATTGTATTTTGTTCTTTGTATTAGTTTGAATTAGTTTTATCATTCATTTATGACAAGAGATGAGACAGGTAAACTAAAAAAAATCTAATCTCACCTGACTGATGATTCCAGCACTAATGGCCAGTGAAAGAATTGCTGTCACCCTATCTTGCAAAACCAACTGTATTCAAGACTTTATTTGTGTGTATTACACATGTTCTGCAAGCTTGTTGTTTGCCCAGAATGTGAGTATACCTAAAGATTACTGAGGGAAGGTCAGATTAGCATGATGTCTGTTCTGTGGTTTGGACTAATTCTCTTCCTTGTACATTTTTCTCCTTGGAATGAAATACACCATTTTGTAACAAAAAGCTGGAGGTGCTAAGGTCATTTTTTTGTGCTGGGCAAAAGTTGAGGATTGAAGTAAGCATTCAATTTGTTCAAATTCTCTAGATCATTATACCAAAATCAGTCTTAGTCATTTTATCACTATTTTTCTTTCTTAAGTATCTATGAAGAGGTCAATAACTTTAACTGAACTCTCATCTTTGAAAAATCCAATTATTCTAATAAGAATAAATGCTATGTCATCAACATGCAGTATTCTGTAAGTACATATTTTTAGCAGTTTTGTGAAAGGTATTGATTGGGTGCATCTGGCCAATTCCATGTTTCTAAAATCCCAGCACCTTTCATTTATAAAATAATATTTCAGAAAGAAGGTGACCTTCACAGAGCAAGCAGTGTTTTTTAAAATATTTAAGTGTGCATCTATAATTCAAGAAATCTGCAGAGAACTGGGCTTTTTTTTTTTTTCTTGTAACCTTGGCAATGCAGAGCATGCTTTGAGAAAGAAAAAAGCCAAGAGTTATCCACTGATATTATTTTATAAATGCATACTGCCTTTCTCACAGGGTCTCCAGTCTAAATTAAGCATACAAATTGGATGTAGTAAATGAAGGTAAACAGTGAGGAGGGACTGGAATGAAGGACAGATTGTGCTGGTACAGTGCAATGAAAGCTTATATGTGAAACAAATATTGGTATAGGCTAAATTGACAAAGACTGCAAGATATGTAGCTGAAGAGAGAAGAAAAGCAGCAAAATAATGTATAAAACATTAACCTACAACCCCAAAACTCCAAACAGCAGCAACAGCAATTTACTTGACTATCCTAGGTGAATAATCAAAAGAACACCACTGATCCCTAGCTAAGTCAGCTTTATGCCCTTGTCTCCACAAGGACACGAGGCAGGCAGGGATCCAACAAGGCACTGGAAGTAGGACAGCCCACAAGAGAGCCTTCAGCCCATCAGGCCACAGGAGCTTGAACTACTGTCAAGCAGCTCATTTGGATGAAGGGGGGACATGACTGCTTTCAGCAGGTCAGCAATTTGCATTCTTCCCATTTATTTATGTATGCCTTTTATTTATGCACACTTTCAGAGCATCAGAAATATGCAGAGGCTCCTGCTTCAATCGCAATGCCTTTTTGGAGTGACCCACACCAAATGGCAACTTTCACAAATACCCATCAGATCTGAGGGCAGGACCCTCTCAGCTCAGAGCTCCAGTTGCACCAGAACGAACTGAACTGGGGCTTCTGCTGTGATGAAATTATGTAGCAAATCATGAAGCCATTGGGATGGCTCACTGAAGGAAAATATGGTACAGGTATGCATCATAATCAAACAGTGTTAGAACTAAAACACTGGATAATATCAGCGAGCAGGAGCAGGGAATTAAAGGTAGATTATCCTAATAGAAAGGAGTATAACTTTTACTTTTAGAAATCTATTTTAAAAAAACAGAGCATTAGTGGTTTTCCATGTTTAGAAATAAGCAAGTTTATTCACTTCACAAAGTGCTGAGAATGCCAACTACATACCTAGATAATCATGCACTTCTTACTTCCAGTCTTTGCCAATTAGACTAAGGAAGAACTATCATGTACCTGCAGCAGAAAGAGTTGCAAATCTAGGCTACTCCATTTCCCAACCACAAAAATTATTCCTTTAGGAACTTCTTATCAGGACAACCAGTACCAAGCATGGAAGATTGTTTCAAGAAAATAATCAGCAAGTTAACATTACAGTACAGGCTGCCATGAGAAAGCTCCTCAGGCACCTGTGAATTGCATGAAGAATTAAGAATTCTAACAGTACAAGCTAGGACAGGATCAACATTTTCTTTCATAGCCATCTGTCTGATACTGAGATGCATCCCCAAGAGAAAATGTCTGCTTGTTGTCCAAAGACACCAACTGCTGCAAATGAAACTATGCCCAAGGAAAGTCCATCTTAGGTATCAAGTGCAGCTTGTGCATACAGCATTAGCGCACTTCAACACGGGGAAAAGAAATTGTTTGTGACACTCAGACTAGCAGCAGATGCAAAGAGGAACAGCATCAGCACATCAGGAGGCAGCAAATACATTCAGCTGCAAAGATTTCTTCAGCAGTATACAGAAGTTGAAAGCAGAATTTCAGCCAAACCTATTAAAATTATGAGGACGTAATCATCAGGACAACACTGGAACCAAGGACAAGCTTACAAGTATGAACGGAATAAAGGCTGACACTGCAGATGCTACATAAACACCACTGAAATCCTGATTTCAGTTAAAATGCAAATTCAGAAACCTCAATGACCCTAAAGCTGAAACGAAAAATTCAAACAATACTTAAGTGAATAAAAAACAAACCCAAAAAAGTACTAAGAACAAATGATGCAGTGTGACATCGCAGCAGCTTAAAGGTCAGCAACGATTTAAAAAGACGCAGAGTGTGCCACACCTACTCCAGGAAGAACTCATTGCACTCAAATTAAAAACAAATCCTGCAAAACAAAGGCTGAAATTAGAAACTTCAATCCAAGACTAGTAGTTGCAAAGACACCAAAATAATGTCTGCATCAGATCCAGGTGATTTAAACAAACACTTAATCACCTCATACTCTTAGTGATAGTTACAGACAGTGCCACTTGACTGAATAGAGTAACTTGCTCTCTGCAAGTGGACTGACATTTTGAAATTTATATTTGTGCACGATGACTCTACTAGACTGGAGTGGAGTATTCAAACAGGCCCTTAAGGGAGCTTTGCCCACAAGTGATAACATTTTTATGTACCTAGTGGAAAGACAACATGAAGGAAGGTATAATCATAACCTTCAAATACCTGCCAGAAATATCTGGAAAAGTGTAATTAAAATTGACAGTAGTACCTACAAGACACTTGCTAACCTCTGCAAGCCTTAGTCCAATCCTTTAGGGGAAAAGAGTGATACTAACTGCCTAAAGACATCACTCCAGCTACTCAGAAACTATCAGAATTTGCAAACTACTGCATTCTAACTGAAATGGCAATGTTACATCCCACTTACATGCCACAAGAAAAGAAGTAGGATGTATTCATTTGACCCCTTAACCCAGGTAGCTCTGCCGTATAAGCAACCAAGAACTGGACACAATTTTCAGTAAATTACAGAAGATCCAAGGAGTCTTCAAAGATATTGAATGTGTGACATGCTAGTTTCCATAAAAAGTATTAAAAGAGCAAAACACAAAGCTACACCAAAAAAGAATGCCTATGCACACCACTCTGGAACACCAGCTGCTTGAAGAGCAAGTGCCAGAACGGAGACATCCCATCCAACCAAATGTTGTAATCATGGAATATTCTGAGCTGGAATGGAACCACTATGATAATCAAAGTCCAATTCCTGACCCTGCACAGGACAGCCCTAAGAGGTACACCATGTGCCTGAGAGTGTTGTCCAAACACTTCTTTAACTCTGGCAGGCTGGTGCTGTTCCCACTTCTCTGAGGAGCCTGCAATACACAACATGCAGGTAGTTCAGTCCTGTACAGGTCTTCAACAGTATTTTGTAAAGAAGCATGTTTATAGAGAATGCATACTGGTTAAACATGAAAAGCAGCAAAAATGTGATTTAAAAAAAATAATAGTAAGACTAAATAGACCTTTTCAATTACACAACAGACCCCTCTGCCTTGTAAGATTACTGTTTGCATTTGAGAAGTCTGGCCAGAACCACAGCTGCTCCCTCAGTTCCCCCACCTCCCCAGTTCCCTTCACTGGTCCTGAGCCACACTCCATTTCTATCTGACAAAGACTTCAGCACATAAAACACCAAAAGCTTTGTATTCATCAGATCATAACAATGTGAGAATTATGCTATGAATATATATGGGCACTACACAGAAATGTGAACAATCCAGCTTTCAGGCAGCAGTTGAGAAAAGGGCTATGTACATGCAGACAAAGAACTGGAGTCTGAATTTGTCCTGTCTGGGTACACTCCTTTCAAGCTTTCTGAGCACTAAAGTGCTGCCTCCTTCCATTGTTTCTGAGGACTGCACACAAAACACACTTTGGGAGGAAGGAAATGGGTGGTGCTGTGTTCTACAAAGGAGCAAAGAGAAGCTGTGTGAGAAAGCTGCTAATATAAGCAACAGGAAGAGGTTAACAGGGAGGGAGAATTAGGCATCTAAGGAACAACAAGGGAAGCATGAGAAAGAGGAAAAGCACATATGTGCTGGGAAGAGGACAAGCAGCAAAGCACACCCTTTCTTAGTCAACAAAGCACTTAAAACATGAATGAATTGTTGAATTATATTTAAGAGCAATAAATACATAAGCCATATGAACATAAATTTCAGTAAAGTCTTTGTTATGAGCTTTTCATAAATACAATGACTGACTTGCCAAATGAACTTCACATGGACCAAGGCACAGCATGCAAAATTTCAGGAAGCTCAGCCATCTTGCCAACATTAATTGAACATAAAACAAAATTCAACATTCCTTAGAAACTTTTCTGTTCAGCCTTAATGACAGAAAGCCTTCTATCAGTCTCAGGGCTGTTCAGCCTAAACACTGCACTGTGCTACTACCTCCTCTCAGGGAGCTACAGGAAACAGGACCCCAGGTTTCCTTGGAAGTTACATTTCACAGGTTTTCTTTTTCTCCTGTACCAAGAAGGCAATGACTTTCTCAAAGCACAGTACCAGAACCTGAATAAAATTCTTCAGCCAAGTTCTCAGCTAACATTAGAGTGAAATATTATTTCAAAGGCTACCCAAGACACAAACGCTGTCCAGAATGTGTGTCATCAGCAAGGGGAAGAAACAAAACCAAACCAAATCTTTTAAATAACCAGGAAAACCTAGACTCTGTCCTCCAACTCAAACCAAAATAAGCAAAGGAAACAAAGACTGACAAATTAGTATATTGGAGGATGGAGAAGAAAATCAAAACGGACAGAAGTTAATCTGAAATTATACTTTTTCATTAACACAAAAAAGCCAAATATTCTTCAACTGAACAAATACCTCAAAAACAAAACGAGTCTGCAGTGCCACTATATGGTCAAGAAAGAACAGAGTGCAAGAATAATTCACCTACCTACCTATGATAGCTACTAGTTTTGAAAGAGCTAGTATTTGATACCACAGACTGAATAACAAGACCTGATGAAGCTGTCACATGAGGAGCTACACCAGATGACTGAAGCATTACAAACATATAAGAAATGTGGGGGGAACAAACAAGTCATCAGTCTGACCTAATAAAACCTTGAGAACACATCTCAAAATAAAAAACTGTTTATAGATCCTGCATAAAATACAGAAAGGAATAAAATGCAAGGTAGAGGTGATATTGAGTAATATAAACCACCTACCTGCACGGGAGGGAATAAACTTTGTGCAGTAAGACATGGAAGTATCTTCTGACAACCACAGCAACGGATCCGTCTCCCAAGCAAGAAATGCGGCAACAGCATTATCTCTTCTTAAGAGCAAAACGTGTATCAAGGCCATGTCAGGGTTCCCGGGACTGTCAAACCAGAAGAAATCCAGTTCTTTGCTGATGTTGGAAGCAGGGCCTCAGTGTGGAAGGCTGCTTTTTATCGGTGCCATTTCCTGTGTTTTACTTGGATTCTGATCAAAGACACCAAGGCAGAAAAGCCATCCTGGGCCTCATGGCCTACCTTCTGTTAGAAAGCCACAGTTCAGATCATCTTACTTGTTACACAAAACTCAATAAATTCACTAGTTAAAAACCATTCATAATTCTCTAGCTATGAGAAAAGCCCCAAAACGTATTGAACACAGCACCTAGGCAATTTATCTCTGCCACAGCTACTGACCCTGGCACAAGTGGCAAATTTTTCCTGGAACTGTATCAGAAGATAACAACTGCATGTCAAAACAGTTTGGTAGTGACTGAGAAAGCATTTTGAACATCACTACTCCAATGTAAATTTCACTGAAAAAAGATTGTCAAACTTTACCCCTCAAATGCCTTTAAATGATGCTGTACTCGCTTCTTTTCCAGTGGATATATCCTAGCTAAAAAAGTGGATGCTGCAGTGGTAAACAATGGAGTTTTTTCTATACATACACACATGTATAAAATGGGGTTTTTATATATATATATATATATATATATATATATACACATAATGGTTTTATATTCACACATAAAGGATTTCATTGCCAGCAAGGGCAACAGTGCTGCAAAGAGAATAATCCTCCCTTCAGACATTAGACTACCTAGGCCAAAACTACACCTTTAAGGATCCACCGAATAAAGAAATAAAATCCAAATTAATTCTCCAAACTGAAACAGATGACTGAGCATGTCAAGCCACCAAGTAAAAAGCTGAGGGAGCTACAAGTCTCCTATTAAGGAGAAGCCAGCACTTCTACTTAACACAAACTTGAGTTTTGACACAGAGAGCCAAGACTCATTTCTCTACAGAGAATGCAGTCTGTGTGTAGAGTGCCACTGTATAAATTTAATCCCAGGAAAATCAAATGAGAATAGTTTAAGATTATGCTGTTGATGGTTGCTAGTAGTTGAATATTTTCAACTCATTCCTACACACTCACCACATAAAAGCAAGAGAGACCTTTAAAGGTTTTCATATTCTAGTAAAACCTCTAAATTGTAATTTATCACATTTTCCATGAAAAACAGAAAGTAACAGATTCCACCTTACATTAGCAATAAACCTACATTCACTCCCAGCCTTCCCTCACAGCATGCCATTTTTAGACACAAGACTGTAAAGCTTACTTAAAGGACAATCTAGAGATAGGGGAGACCAAAATTATATCAATCATCTCAGATGGCTGCTGTCTCCTGAGGGGGTCAATTTTCAGAGCAATTTTAACAATGTTGATATTTTTTTCAATAGATCTGTGTTATTTAATTTATGTTAGAGAGGCTGTTGCTGCTACATAGGCTTTATTCACAGAAGTATTTTTAATGTTTCATCCCATATCAAGGAATACATAAATATTAATACTTGCAATTAAATCATTACTTGAATTCTCCAGAGTTGATTTTGTTTCAACTATGCAACAATCCATATGGGACAGCCTGGAAATTTATTGCATTTCCTACTAGTCTTGAAGAAAATAGAGGGCTTTTGGTTTTCTTTCTATTTTAAAATAAAACCTGTTCCTCGCCTTAGGTTGCCCAAATATTTGAGTCTCAGATTTACAGATGTAAAACATGCATGCTTCTCCAAATGACCAAGCTGAATCCATTATAAAGCAGTACCACCAATACTTCAGCTTTTACAGATTCGTGCTGACTCCAACGTGCAATACACTGCATAAAGGACTAGCCTCTGCCTCAGTAACTTTCAGTAAAAAAAAAAGCTGTAAAAGAATACAGATAATTGAATGACATTTCTTCAAACAAACAAACAAAAAAATTCCTTAGATTTCAGTGTTCTGTTCCATTTTGGTGAATGCAACACAAAATCTATCTGGTATTTACTTGTCCGCATCTTGATGCATCCACTCAGTAAGTACAGAATTCATATTACATGTACTCCAAATACCAAACCTGTTTCAGATGTCACACCAAGGCCTTTACTTCTGTTGAATCAATTGCTGTGTGAAGCCCAGTCCACAATGAATTAAGCTATCTGTATTGGATGCTGAGTTGAGGATGTCTCTACATAATGTGTTCTAAAAATGGAATTACAGTAAGGAGGCATAAACAGGAGGATAGGGAGTGCTGCCTAATTCAATAATATATCAAGCATATAGAAAAAAACTGACAAGTGTGCAGACACCTCACAAGTTGGTAAGAGGAATTATTTCCCTATCACTCTGCCTTTAGTACTACTTGATGACAATCTCACAGGTAAAATATGTAAAAATGTGTTCATTCTACTAATGTCAAAAGCAATGGTAATCTTCAGCTTGTTGACATGTACCCAACAAGTATTAGCCACAGGTTCACAGACAGCAGTTCCACTCACACCATACAAATCTAAATCTCCATAATTTCTTTCCTTACAGTGCTAGAGACTACAGCAATAAAACCACAATGTTTACAAGTCCTATATTTTCAGTGATTTTTAGCCTTCTTACAATTTTAATTGTGGATCATTTCTAGACCTATGTTATGAAGACTTAAACCTAGACAGCATTTTGTTGCTTCTCTTTGCATTGAACTAATTTTAGACTTGGAAATGCCACCTGCCAGGCATTTCAAAGCTAAATAGGATACAGCTGTTAATGGATTTAGCAGTACCATTTTAACCCAGTCTTCTGCATACCATTGGAAACAAAGAATCTAACCTCTGGGGAAAAAAATAAAATCTACAGATTTAGCATTGAATTAACATCAGCTTTTATTACTGGGGATGCTATTGGGTGATTTTATAATTTGAAATACCTTGTTCAGTTAAAACTCAAATGGATCACTTTCCATACTTCTCCCTCCCCAAATGTTAAAACATGTATTCCTTACTTTTACACCATTCAGAATATAAAATCAACACAATCTTACCTTTAAAACTGTTTACATTCTACATACACCTAAGGCCACACCTTTCTTGGCATCTCAAATGCTTCTGCTGGGGATGCTCATAGTATCAGTCATTCTCATTCAGCAGTACACACACCAAAGTTTTCAAAAATTATCAGTAGTACAACTGTATATTAAGAAAAACTCCACACCAGTGGTTTGCCCACATCACTTGGCAATGTCCCTTTAATATTAATACACAGAGAAGTAAAATTTTTTCATAAATTTGTTCAAGTATGTGGAACATGTAAAATGCATAAGAATCAATATGGACTTCATTAATGTTATATTTATTTATTTTCCAGCTTCATACAAACTGGATGTAGAGGCATAAACATAGTACATTTCTACCATTTTCAACAAAAATATAACCAATATGTACAATTATTGTATTAAAAATACAAAAGGATACAGACTCCACCAATGTCTTTCTAAAAGACATACAGGTACAAGTAGTATCAAAAGTATGAGGAAATCACCAGTTAATTGTACATTCTGCACTTGACATCACAGAGCGAACTGAGATTAGCAGTCCTATGGTCTACAATTACTTAATGCTTATATAACATTTGTGCAACTTGTGATAGAGCTAGGATTTTGTATTTCTATATGCACATGAGGTCCATAGCCTTGAGAATAAAACTGGCAAATAATGCATATTACATGTAAAATTACAAATGCATAATTGACAATGTGATATATAAGCAAATAGACAAAAGCTATGATTACAGGAGAGAATTAAATAAAGCACTGACATTTGTTTGATACAGTGAAAAAACACTGCAATTTGATCTTTAAAAGTTGAAGCTATTTACGTTTATCTACTGATCAATATGATCAGCTGAGTTCAATGGAAAAAAAAAAAAATCCAAGACCAGCAGTTCCTCACATTTGAGTACTACTCGGATTGGCAGCCTTCACTTCTCCGGAGTCTGTGCAAAAACAACACAAAAATAGAGGGGAGGGTCATTTCAGTCATTATAGGGTTAATAGCAGCTGTGAGCAGGTGGTTGCTACACATTGGCCTTCTCTACACATGCAGTGTTCCATGAAGCCATTAACATTTGTGACTATTTCTGCATTGCAAAGGCTGGCAAATCTAACTGTGTTATTTTATTTTATTTTTTTTACTTAAAGGCTCGATTATCCCCTAATGTCGAAGTCAATAGATGGAGGTTATTAGATCAGTGTTAACAGCTGACACGAGCTGTGACATCCCAACTTGCCTTCACTGCAGTGTTATCCAGTTAATTTTTATTTTAATATAACTACTATATAGTTTTTTTAAAAAGTATATAACTTAAAGGTGGGGTTGCCATCTGTCTTATTACAATGGGACACTTTTTTTTAGCGTGCCATCCTGTATTCCACAAGGCACAGGTATGAGACACACTGTGTCCTCTTCCATCACTGACCAGTTGCAAGCACTGTGTTTCTGCATTTACACCAGACCCGGATGAGGATGCCATTAACACTAACATTTACAAACTTGTGAAGATTCCAGGGTGGGGCACATTAAGAGCAAAGCCAGGTGGTCAAGGAAAGGCTGCATCCTGTAACCTCTGCCTTCCCTTCTGCCCTGCTCAGCCATGTGATAGCAATATTCTTCCAGGAGCTCAGGCTGGCAACCCTACTTACAGGTGTGAAATAATACTGTAATTACTATTCAGATGCACTATTTGATCTCCCAAATGCAAACATACAAAATTGTAACAAAGGCATTGTAAACAAGCAAATAAGCACTGCCTCCTTGAAGGATCTCAAAGCATTTTTCTCTTTGTAGGTTAAAGGCCAAATGTAATTTGACAACTAACTTATCTCATTATCCCAATGAGACTAAGTGCTAGGATTGTGATTAAAATCTAAAAGGAAGATTTAAAAAAACCCTTCCAGGCATTGGGAAGTGCAGCCAGAGTTAATCATCCTGATGTGATGATCTTGGAATTTGGAATGATACTGTGTGATGTGGCAGACAGCAACAGTGGTAGCTTGGAGATTGCTGCACTGTGCATTTCAAGCAACACAGTTTGAAAAGTGCCAGGGCGATTTCTTCACAGTATTTCACATGCAAGGGGAGAGGGGACAGAAGGGGGAGGGGCAGAGGAAGAAGCCCCATGCTGCTTTAAGGCAGGGAAGGAGGCAAATAGGTCCACCATCCTTTAATCATAGTTCCAAGGCTCCTATTCTAGGGACGTCTTCTTGTGCTCTCCTTTAAGGTGGCTCACTCTGGATCCAGAAAAGCCCAAGTCTTAGACAGCAGAGACTTGCTCATCTTCTGCAAACATAATAGGATAAGGGAAAATAGAATTTAGTTCATAAAGAACAAGACTGCTACTGAATGAAACAAGCTGTGCATACAACAACAACTGTGTGTATTGTGCTCCTGTGTTTTCCATTTCATTGTATAAATATATATATATATATATATATAAAAAACAATCTAAATTTCAGTACATTTCAGGTCTCATGAGACATATTCCTTTGGAGTTTTGATCTTGAAGAAAATAATACAATTGCTTTAACTGAGCTAGATGCAGTTCTTCACTCTGAGCGCAACAGATACTCCTAGATATCTAATAGCTTCAGAAAGGCATCTGACATTTTTCCCTAAATATATCTTCGATTTAGTCATCATTAGTAGAAACAATTAAAATTCTCTGTCATGGTAACTCTCAAAGTTTGAGGCAATTCAGTCAAGGTAGAAATCATTTTTTTTACCATCATGTTCAACTGTAAAGTTCATCCTGCACCTAAAACCTCAGTAACTAAGCAGTTAGAGGGAGAAGGGGAATGTTAGTCTATCATTAAGCAAAACAAAGCATTCATTCAAGTATGTGATTTTGGCACCACCCTGCCTAAATTTTGAGGACCTAAAGCTGCAATCCAGCTACACCTGCTCTCCATAGAAACACATCACAGTTGAGCTAAAGTATAAAGATGTACTTGGACCAGCAAGACAGCAGTGGACTCATCATGTTAAACAGTTGGAGTGGAAGACTCAGTGCCCACAGTGTAAAGAGTTTCAGGTAGAATGTGAGCAACTATCCAAATAAACCTGAGTAATGATGCTCTGCGGGGTGGATGGGCAAGTATTCTGTAGACCAGGATACTTTTTTGATAATTAAATACATGGTTAATGTGGAAAATCATGGCATGCAGGGCTGTATAAGGTGAACCTTCAGAGAAGATGCTTAAACCAACTGCTTGGTTGTCCAAGATTCAGGTGGCCCAACGTTCCAAATTTTAAATTATATTTAGGATGAACTGAATTTCTTCCCCTCCAAAAAGTTAACAAACAGCGAGTTTTGAAATGAAATAGAGTTCAAATTACGGCAAGATTTGTGCAATTTGCTTTGTGTCTGTGAAAGCACTGACCCGTTTTGCATGCAGCACACTCAGAATCTAACAATTAGAAATTTACCATCTTCCTCTGTGGAAAACCCTTGAGACGGATAGTGAGCAAGACGTGGATCTGACTCATTTGGTTTATGCCACTGAGGTTTGTTCACGGGCCTGCCAGCTGAGTGGCCGTGCGACTGCTGCTGCGGAGTTGCTGTCCCATGAGTCTCACATGTCCGTGCCACCATTCTAGACCTCTGAAGTGCTATGTTGTAGTCTGGAGGCTTCCTGGTTGGATGGGAGCCACCTTCTGCAAACTCAGCAATAGGTATTCCTACATAACCGGGAGGAGTTGGAGGTGGTTCCCGGTATCGACCCTCTTTTCGTGCTGCAGGAAAAACAACAGATGATTATAAGAGAAAGGACAAGGAACACTGCTCAAAGGAAAATAGACAGCTAAAAGTTAAATAAATATCAACCAACTCAACAGCCCAGGAAGAGAAAATCTGAATGATAAAGGTTAACTATCATATGCTAGACAAAGAGCTCGTGAAAAATAAATCAATCAAGAAAGTACAGAACATACAGCATACACAGAGGATGTAGCTACTCTTCCGGTCATGAAGCATTAGTCTAACAAAATTCACCAAATTACATGGGGAATTTGTTCAAACTTGGCAACTGATGCTGTTCCCTCAATTGTATAGAAAAAAATGTACAGTGATCAAAGTAACATAGAAGACTCTAGAGTCCAGAGAAGTAGCAAACATCAGGAATTTTGGCATCTCCCCAAATGCATGATTATCTTAATTCTGAAGAGGGGCTTCGCATGCAAGAGCTCATCTCTTTTGTTTTTAGCATCTTGAAGAGGAAAAAAGAAATGCATCTGATACATTATTTTCTTCCTATAAATCTTACTACTTAATGAGGCATAAGCTACAATTCCAAGAGGTAAGGAAGAGAAGCGGGCTTCATCATCATACTATCTGTATGCACTACTGCCCGCAGCCCCTACGGTTGTATTCTCTGCAAAATTAAAACTGAAAGTATTCCTGTAGGAACAATGATTGAATGTGACTTTATCTAGGAGATGGGAAGACCACCACCTAGCTTGTGGATCTCACTGAGATGTAACTGTTTACCTGAACAAGGCTTAGCTCTGGGCATACTGAGAAGTTCTCTCTTGGAGAGAACTTTGAGGGGACAAAACAACGGTTAAGAATCCTAAGCATCTGCAGGGACAGATAGGAAAGAGCCTCTGTTTCAGAGTTAAGTACTTAGAGAAGTCGGCTGGGACTTTGACACCGAACACGTATTGTGGGCCCAGCCCTTTAACACATGACCACTTTAATGACAAACCTTACAAATACAGCAGGAAAAACCAGTGACAGAGACAATTTACTTTCCACAGCTTGTCATACACTGTATAATCTTGCATAAGTGGTGATGACAACACCACCCTGCATTAGGCAGCATGATTTGAAAGGGCAGTACAAGCTTAAAATGGACTGGTGCTACTTGGATGCAAGTTTTTATACGCAAGTTAAAAATAAATCCTTGGTATTACAACAAAACCAAATAGTTTCCAATAGAGTCTAAGTATTTTGCTTGGACAAACTGTTTTAACTGAGCAAAGCAGCATGAAGAAGTTTCTGAGAAACTTTATTCAAAGACTTCTGAAAATCAGAAGAAATTCTATAGAAAAACTCTATTGTAGAAAAATTCTATTGAAATACTGCAGGAAATCAATGTCTATTCAGTGCAAGAGAACTATGCAAACCAGCGGGTTCTGCTGGACAGTGATACACAGTTACATTTGCAGGACAGTTAGCTAATAGTAGTGAAGGACATGGAATTGTGTTGGTTTGAATTTTCAGGTCTCTTTCATGTTCTTTCAAGTCTCTAAAAATGTAGTGGCAAGCACTGCCCTGAGAGGCAAGTTTGGAAGCACACCTGTTACACATTCTGGAGGAAACCAGGGGTATCAAAGAGTAAAATTACAGATTGGCATGAATCTGTACAGCTTCTTCCTCTTCATAGTCCAGGGATTTAGATCTGCACCCAAGCTTTGAGGCAAAAGGCCACTGCTAAGCAATATACTTGGGCAGAAAATGGAAAAGCAGTTTATCACAGTGGTCTCAGCATGACCTCAATCTGGCAGACACTCAGCTGTGTCAGCAAAAAATGGCTTTTAGATAGTTCTTCATGTTAACCTGACAAAAGTCAAAGTGAGGAGGAATGAAAGGAAGAAAAGATGCAAAAATGCAGAGGTATTGGATGGCCCGTGGATTGGGATGCATAGAAGGAACAATACGATAAAAATATTAAGCTCTGCTAAGGACACCTTCATATGAATTTGTATATTTTCTGATCTTTCCATTATTGAATGCATAGAAATGTATTTCAGCTCTAACTTCTTTGAAACCTCTTCACTTTCTGCAGTCCAAAGAAACATTTCAGCTGGTATTTAAGCACAAAGGGATCCCATTTTCAGAAGTAAGGAATATTCACAATTATCAGACAAGTCATACAAAGGTATACAGTAAAACACTTCTATAAAAATCAGGCCACATTTATTAAGATTTCTAAATATAGCCTATGGAGCCTTACTGTGATGAGAAATTCACATTTCAGAACAGACATCTAAATACATCAACCTCTCAAAATACTGTCCAGCAGTTGAGCTAGTTTTTTGATGTATGGCAGGCTCTCTTGAAACACAAAGGCACTGCCAGAAATGAGAATCAACAATAAATGATATTTTCCTGAGTAATAAACGCACAGTTAAAGGGAAAAATTTAAGAGAGACTACAAAATGTTCAGTTTTGCTTTAAAAATTAAAAAAAAAAAATCAAACCACACGAAATGCAGAACAATATGAAAAAATTTAAGCAAATGAATTAAAATACTTGATGGTATGTGAAACTTAACTTACCAACAAGCCCCTTTGTACTACTTGATGATGCTGCTGCTGTGTGAGTGGGCACAGGAGCTGGCTTTGTCTCCTCTGCTGGTACAGATGTTATGCTACTGGTTTCAGCTTCAATCGAAACATCCTTCCCACCCCTCCGCTTTATGGTACCTGTGTCACCCTCGGAGTCCTCTCCCCAGTATCCTGTGGAAGATGCCCAGCTTGCTCTGGACTGTGCTTGATCAAGGCCCTCCCTACCTTGACTTTGCCTGCCATACTTTGTGCCATGGTCAGGGAACATCAGCTGGTCCATGTGGCTGCCTGAGGCCCACAGTCCTGCCCCATCGCCTGAACTATCAAAATGAGCATGTCCAAAAGGCAGAGTCTCCCAGCTTCTCTGGTGCTGGATTGTCTGGATGTTATCATGAGACCCACTCGAACAAGAAGTCCAGCTACCGCGGCCACTGTCAGCTGCGTCGAGCGAAGCTCTGTCCCCCTGGTCCTGTGACAGCTCTTCTGTACTAGGAGAAGAAAGTACAGTTGCTCCAGCATACAGGCCTCTGGTCTCTGACAGCGGTGCATATGAGCTGGATACACATTGATGAGGGGGACAAAAAATCCAGTGTTGGAATTGGAAATCATGAACAAGACACACAGAGAGTTCAACAATCAAAGAAAAACAAAACGTGTCGGTGGGTTGGACTAGGTAACCTTTATGACATTTTAAAGGTCCCTTTCCACCCAAAGCATTCTTTGATTCTATGATTGAAGGTTTTGATGCATTTTATATTGCATTAATGGCTAATTCAATTTTGAGAATAGAACACTTTTCTTTCAAGTACATCCTCAATAAAACAAAAACACAAACAAACAAACCAACCTGGACAGATGACTTGCTGAAGCCTTACACTTCAGCGGAGTAATTTCAAAAGGTAAAACCTTAACTTTGCAAAAGCCCTTTAAAACAGGCAAACCACACTGACACACACACAGGGAAATAGACAGGGTTATCCTACTGCTTTTCCAGCCATGCTAAGCAAATGGTTCAAAAGCTAGGAACAGAATTTAGCAGGAGCTGGCTGATATTCAGGTTTAGATTTCAGCTTTTCAGGTTTTTTTTTCTGCTTAGGAAACTGTGAAAGCTAACTTTTCAACATTTCCTGCAAATGGAAATGTATTTTAACCTTATTTTTGGAAACACATGCTACTTCGTAGAACAAGTATGTTTTCTGTAGCCTTTCAACGATTAAGTGAGCCTGACACGATCCCTTACACAGCAGCAGAGAAAACCGACAAAGTGTCACTTTTGCTTAGCAGATATCCAGGCTCCTGGGACCTGTTCTTCCAGGGCACCTTCCTATGCAGACTGGAACCCTTTTTTTCCAAATATTTAAGACATCTGATTAAAGAATTTGCATAGCCTGAGATTCCCAAAGCTGAAGTACAGCAGTTTTGGAACAGGTCTGCCATTCGCAGACCCTGCAGGATTAAAACCCCAGAAACCATTCAGAGGACTGAAGCATCCAAATAACAGCTCCAAAAAAAAAAAAAAAAAAAGCAAGTGAAGACTAAACAGGAGCCAGAGCTCCAATTATTTTCACACCAAGGCTCACTGCTAGAGATTTAGAGAACTCCTCACAGCACTAGCTTCCCTACCATTACAGAAGTTAATGACCTAGAAAATTACTAGAAAACCAGCAGCGTAATGTGAATTTTAGCTTCCCATTATTGTTGACTAGAAGAGATATTTGGAGTAAAATATTTTGGAGTTAGACAAATATGCACTTTTCCATGAAGCAGACTGGAAAATTGCTAGCTATTTCTGTTCTCAGTTTGATCACTGAATAATTGTATGAATATCTCATCTAATTCAGTTAATTTCCCATGGAGAAAGCAGGCTGGGGTACTACTCTGCCACAAAGTGGATAATCTATGGCACCACTGAAAAGCTCAGATGGTAACGTCTGCTGAGGTAAAGTCCTACTGCTGTAGACCTCACCACACACTCGGGAGTGCAACCTTTTCTTGGCAGGAATGGAGCATTATCACAAAATGCAGCACTGAAGTAGTTTTTCAAGAACACATGAGAAAAAAATATTTGAGAGATGCAGGGAAAGTTACATGGACAAATATACATGCCACATACACACTATATGGAAGTATAGTGTACGTAAGCACAAATGAAATTCTTACCCTAAGCTGTATTGATCTGGTTCAATCATGATTCTTCTATCAATCCTTCCCACACCAAGATTTGTCTCCACGATGCTGACAGAATGCCTCTGTCTCCTCTCATCATGCAGGGAGACTGGCATAGAGTCAAAAGAGGAATTGCTGACAATACTAGATCTAGAAGAAATTTCACTGTGACCAGAATCGGAAAAGTTATCCACGGTGCTGCTTGGAGCCAAAGTGTAGCCTGCAAAGGGAACATCACATTAATCAGACTCTCCAAGATGCCTGCTCAGTTCTCATCAGGCAGCTGGCAATACTGCAGTAAAACAGACAATAAAACAAAGCTACAATTACATTTACACAGCACTGCAAAAGAAAAAGATACACAGCAAAACTGTGTGACACTGTGACTTTGGTATCTTAATCGGAGGTTTAGGAGTGGGAACATGTACTACTCATTTACAGCCCAACTGCTCTCCTTCCCTCTTCTCTGCCCTCCTCCCTGAAACTCTTACCAAATTCATCATCATACTTGTATCCCCACATTATGAAATGCTACTTCTCAAAAGTTATCTATCCAGTGCATATACACTGTCTCCAAGACTGGAAGGAAAGAGATGCTCTGGTTGAGATTACTGCTTAAAGTAATCCCAGAGACTCTCCCACACAGTGTTTCTGTTCTGCAAAGCTGCACTTCAGAGTTGAACAGATACACGAAGCCCAGATGTCTGGGCTGACTGCTTATTACGTACTGTGGCTGAGAGGGAGGCAGGTTTTCAAGCTTTCTTTGTGATGCTTGGCTAACTAATTAATTCCAAATTCCATATTACCAGAATTATGCTGAAATATTGAGGTAGGTAGCACTGACACAGCAGGACTTGGATAAAATCTGCAAACCATGTCACAGAAGCAAATTCGGCAAATTCAGCTTTTTTTCAGTCTTAAATTGTGCTGAATGTTCTTGCCAGCTAAGTTAAAGATCATTAAATAACACATCCACAAGTCACCGCAGTTTCATTTTTTGCTTTCACCCTACTCATAAGTGCCAAAATTACTTCAACTGATCTACCCCAATTCACTTGCTGAGAACATGGAATTAATGTTGTCATTTTTATCTGAAAGAATATATCATTATCTTCATGTAACCATCAAACTAAGGATTTTTTAAAATCATGTTTATGATTTGCTTTTTGCAAAAATAAAGTGCTTTTCACACTATGAGTCAAGTACGGAATTCCAATTCCTTTTTCACAAAATGCATAGGCCTGACCACATTTATATAAGTTCACTCTTTGCTAATGTAGTATTTGGGAGGAATAATGATGACAGCTTACAAGGACTCAAGATGATATATCCTCTACATATTATCCTGCTCCATCTGACCTTAGTAAGTAATACTTCAATAGAAGTCACTTCAACCCCAATGTATATTTTACCATAATGCTATATTATGTAACTGTTAAATTTTAAATATTATTAAATATAAATATTTAAATAAATAAAAATTTAAATATTATGAACTTTTATGCTATTCTGAAAAGAGAACAACTTAGAAGTCACATGCAATACATCTAGGCTATCATACTTCCAAAGTGTCTTTTTTTTGTTTAAACTACAGGACAATGCCTCCATATTCTGTTTTGTCAATTCATAGCCAGAATTACCATGAAAATAAACAAACTGGTTTAAAAAAACTTCCTTTAAAGTCCTAAATTCACTTTAAAAAATAACTCTATGAAATCACTTAAAAGATCTTGGTCAAGAAAGCTCCAATGTATAATACCATTCCTCAAAAATTCATACACATGGTTTAAATAATCAGGCTGCTATTAAAATATTCTGTAGTATAAAATATAAATTACAACATTAACTATTCTGATTTGAATTCCAAATATCTTAAGCCTTTCTGTCATACATAGGTCACATCCCATTCAGATGCATGACACAGCAAATAATTCCTCTAATAGACTGGTGTGGTCAATGCCGCACAAAGATTTTATGTTTCAACCTGCACATCCTTTCACTGAAGGCAGGAAACACTGATCATAGGAATATTTCTTGTCAGAAGCAGCTGCAGTGAGAGTGACCTACTGCATCAAATCCTGTATCATACCAGGATATCTTTTCTGGCTTTTGATAACCAGAGGGCTTTCAAGTAGCCTTGAAATCAGGTTCACAGCTACCTTTCATGTATACCACTCTGCACCACATTTCCTGCCCTCTTGCTGACCATATGTGACAAAAATAGGAGCAGCAGTATTGAGTGTCCAAATTCTCTCTCAGAGGCTTCCAAAGTCCACGAGCTTCAAGAAACAGGATGAGAAATACCGAACATCTACTACCTTTCCTTGGAGAGCTCTGTGGTGAAGTAGGAGGAGAAGACAGCTGCAAAGATGCACTCGAGACAGTATCTTCAGATTGTTTCTTGTGACGATCCAAACTTCCTTCTTCCGATAATGAAAGGATTTTCTTTAAAGCTTGTGGGGAGTTAATGCCTTCAGGTAAGAATTAAAGTAGATATAAAGTCCAGTATAAATACATCCTTACGTTTCACAATGCATTTATAGAGCAGACACTCCACGGGAAGAAAAAGCTACATTTTTTTCCTGTATATTTCTGAGTTCCTGACACCAGCTTAAATGAAGCAAAATGTTTAAACCTATTCCTGTTTAAAATTTAGTGCTTTATTTCTGCATATTAGTGCAGATGGTCTTTCATTCTGGCCACTTAAGATAAATACTTTGCCACAGACAACACAATGAAGACTTGATGTTGTAGAATACTGCCTATACAATACATAATTCAGGATATGCATAGGAATGGTTACTGAGAAACTAGAACTAAAATTAGCTTAAATACAGACACACACCCATCTCACTGGTTAGTGAAGATTTATATAGTAAGAATTCAAACTGCTCTCCTGTTTCTTTTCTATTCAGAGTAGCCTAGAAGGTCAAAGAAAGCTGGAAAGAAAATTAATAAGGATTAGGCTTATGAAACAAGGCCATCCTGCAGCTGCCTTGCTCTCTTTCATTTTTGAGAACTATCTCTGCACCAGCTTATTTTGGGAAACTAAAGAGTAAAAACATCCTGAAGATGATGCATGATGTAAAGATCTAGGGCATCAAGAATTGCTTTTCCCAGGCCACATTTATCCATCTTTCTCTTCCCCTCCCCTCAAAAATCCACCCCAGGACAGCCTTATAAGTGAAGACAGAGTTTCTCTGACAGTTTTGCCAATGTTTGTGGTAAAGGTTATTTCCAAACATTCATGGACTTCACCTTTGATCTGTTGGATCACAATCCTGCTATCAATAATTTACAGCTGCCTGATCAGCATAACCTAGTCAGTTTTCAGAAACTTTGCCACTATGAGCAAAAAATGCAGTCTATGGAGCTTCAAAGTCCTTTTAAGATTAAAATTTAATGGTAAAATCAACAAGATCTAGATGAATATTGAATTGTTTCTTGCTCATTTTGCTGCTTCTAATGCTTCGTTGCAGCCTAAGCAGTGCATGAGGAAAACCAATAAAGAGTGAAATCAAAATTAAGCTCTTGTGCAATAAGCATGATGAAAAAGGAAGGGCCAGTTATGCTACATATACTTACTAAGGATATTACCACACTTGTGATTTAGGGCATTTGTTAATGCATACACATTTTGTACACCTGTTGGGACACAGATTTGGAAATCAGGGAAGAAAAAATTCCTGTAGTCTGGTACCTTTCTGTGGAATATGGAGGCAGCAACAACTGAGTAACAACAATTAAAAAGCAGAAGGGAGTAGAAGCCAAAGGGACAATTGTCAACATGAAAGTTCAGACCCACACTTCTAACAGGACTGCCAGCTTGAGCATGTCTGAATTTCACCTTAAAAACTCAACTTGTGAAGAGACACCAAAACTTCTGAGGCATCTCAAGAACTCCATGTCCCCAATTCCTCTAGAAAAGTTAAGGCAAGATCCCAGGGCAAACAGTGAGAAACACTTATTCTTTCCAGCTGCTAGTGACAGGTAAATACTTATACTGATTAAATTGACAGGATGCTTTCCCTAGATTTCTTTCTTTCCATTTCTAGAGAAGAGAACTATGCCTAGACACTGCATGACTGGGCACAACCTGCATATCATATTACCAGAAGTAAAAAGTCTGAACTTTATTTGATTAAAAATGTCTTCCTGACATAGGCAAACAAACTTCAGAATATTAAACCAAATTCTTCCCTGTTCCACCTACCGAATGGTGGGAGGTCTTTGACTGGCACTTTCTTGCGAGAGGGATAAAGAGACACGGCCGGGACCTGCAGTGCTTGGTTTGCTTTATGCTGCTGCTGCTGCTGCACTTTCTGCTGGATGCCTGCCCGGGGAGCCACTGGTGATGTTTCAGATTTCCCAGATCGCTTGTCTCCTGTGTTCTTCGGCACTTTGCAAGAAAGGACACAAAACAATGAATGACTACTAGCTAAAAACACAGTGGTGTTTTAGCCTGAGCAGCGCAAAGCCCTCTGATTAACAATTAAAAGGTGCTCAAATATTGGTACAATTAATGCAGCATGATATCTTTGGACAGAAAAACTGAAGAGAAAAAGGGGGAGATTTAGCTCCATTTAGAAGATGTATATTATCAATGAATGTTTTCTTTCTCAAAATAAAGCTCTGAAAAAGGACTACTGTTACCAAAAGCATGACCAGAAGTTATACGTAAGGACTACAAGTGATTCAGAACAGACATATAATTACTAGTTTTTGCTACCCTGCAGGAAGGGAAGGGCACAAGATACACCATTTCTTAAAATCAAAATGAAATGGATATCCAGGATAAGGTCCCCGCCTCTGCTGCCCCAGGTACAGCCCCCCAGGTATCTCTAAAACACCTGGACATAAGAAAATCCCCTACTCCCTCAGAATAACCGTATTGCTATTCACACTAATAACCTCAGTACATTAGAAATATAGAAAAACTTTTGACTCCTCCATACCCTTTGTACAGACAAATCTAAAAAACCCATTGTACACTTCCAGTGGGACATCATCTTAAAGCCTTATCACCTGTATAAATACTATGTCTCTATACTGTTTATCCACAAGATTATTTCCTGAAGATTCATAGACTTGAAAATGACTAGACAAATAATTTTCTACTTCATTGTCTAGTTACTGTTCCCAATTACTTCACTGGACTAAAAAGAGTTATATTGAACGGTTTTCTTGAAATCCACAACAAATGACAATGCTCACATGTATTGGTGGCTGGCTCACACTGCAGAGAGAGTGTCTGGAGGCTCTCTTCATCCATTTCCAGATCCAAGTTTGAGAGATACTGCTTTACTTTCCGTGCCATCTGAGCATCTTCATAGAGCTTTTTAGCATTAAGAAAGGAGCTGCGACGGACCCTCTTTTTATGCCCCCCTGTTTGTGCAACATCCAGCACAGCTGCATTGGTACTGCCCTGGCTGAGAGACCTGGAGTGAAGAGGAGCAGGAGGGGGGCAAAAGAGAGCAAAGGTATGACTTAGTCCAACATGGTATCACCTGATAAACATGAAACATGCAAAAGATTGCATGAATGTCAGTCTACGGTCAAAGCTTACATGCCTCATTCCAGTAAGTCAAACAGCTATAACAGATAGAAAGATGAGGGCCAGGAAATCTTTTAACCTGGTTACAGGCACTATTTTAATGGCACAGATATTTTAACCTATTCTGCTCCAACAAGGCAATAACACTTCACACATCTAGAAAAGCATTCAAGGTAGCTCTCTCACATAAGCCATCTACTGAGAGGACAAGAGCACTAGGAAAAGCTCATGCAGTAAGGCAGTGCTGACAGAAAACTACAGTTGAGGCTCAAATTCAAATACATATAAAGGAGGCATTTTGAAAGCCCTCTGTGTTTTAAATCAAGACTGTATACAAAAAATACAGCTCAGTTTTACAGAATAGAACTTCTTCGAAACTTGCAAGACTGAAGACACTTCTGTTAAGTAAAATGAGCAGCCAGTTCATGATGAAATAAATGTCATGCACATTTCAATGTATGTATATCTATATGAAAGCTATGTATTGGTCATGAATTGTTAAGGTAAAAATGATGGCTAATTGTAATATGAAAGTAAGTTAGTTGAGCAGCTACTATAAGTTTTAACTTTTGTATTTGATTGTGATAATTGCTTAATAGGTATAAAGAAATTAACAGCTATTTTCAGCTGTTGCAGCCTTGTCATTTTGTAATTTCTCTTTGACTGAAAGTCACTTTCTTCAGCAATTTAAATTGGAGGTGGGGGAGAACACCCCACTCCTACCTACGACCACTTAAAAATAATTTACAGCTTTTGTGTTTTAATCTCAAATCAAAAGCACTCCTAGATTAAAATGTATTGTCAGTAAAAAAGGGTTAACAAAAGAAAAAAATGTCAAAGCACCAGAAAATTAAAGGTAGCAAGTAGGAAACAATGCAAATGGTAAAGGAAGAATGAATGTCTGTGTGTGTTGTCTCCAACCACTTACCCCAAACTCCTCCATTTCTTCTTCCTGCAAGTGAGAGCCAGGAAGAATAAAGCATGGGTTTAAGAAGAGACAGAGAAAGATCACAAGCTCAGAAAGAAAAAGACCAGACCTCAGGACAAGCAGTTCTGGAAGCCCACAAACATTAAAAAGAGCCTTGACTCGGGCATCAAATCAGATATTACAAACTCTTCTAGCTCAAATTAAGAAAAAAGAGTATGCAATAAGCTTGTCAAATATGGAGCTGAAGAGCATTCACTCCATGTTTTCTAACACAAGTAGCTGACACTGCTTCAGATACATTACCACTTCTACTAAATCAAAATTATAAGGCTGGCACCCATCAATGTTTCTAATAGAGTAATAGATATGTTTTCAAGACAGTTTCTCTCCCTCCCTCCCACTGATAGAATCTCATTTTTATGAAGTAACTGTCAACTACAGAATAGTAAGAAACATTTTAGAATATATCAGTAACCACAAAATGCAATAGTTTCTCCAGTTTTGGACTACCGCATCATGCTGGTAAATTGCTTACACAAAAAATTGACACTGCTCCAATAGAAGGGGCACATAAAAGCCCCTCTTGCTGACACCTAGCCTTCTCCCAGCTGGGGAAAGCGCTGCCTGGTACAACACACGTACCTCGTTCTAAACATCAGAGCAGGATCCATGTTCACGGACGCCATGCGACCGACATGGCGAATCTCCTTCGCAATCATCCGCAGCTTCTCAAAATTCACCAGGCCCTCCACTTTAGAATCGTTCCCTACAACCAACAACATCAGTGATTAGGCAGGAACGTTACTCTTCCTTAGCTAGTGAAAGATTACGTATGTCTGTTTTTACCTTCATGAAGGAATGTAAGGTCTTTTTTGATGACAGGAAACAGGGGGATAATCGGGGGCTGTAGGTTTTGGCTGTTAAGGACATTGCGATATTTCGCCATATTCCTAGATGGATCAAACAAGTCCTGCAGATCTTGAAACAATTTTTCATACTTGCTTGGAAGCTTTTCCCAAGTAGTTCGGAGCCGTGCAACTGGTGCCAAATTCAGGCCGCTTGAAACAAAAAAAGTGCAAAAAAGGTTGAAGAACAAGAGAAAGGAACAAAAAATCCTAGAAAAGACCATGTTAAATTTTGTATGGTAGAAATACCATATAGTCAGAATATCTTAGCACAACAGCATCAATAAAGTAACAGAAATTAAAAACCTTCTTTTTGCCAGTATGTATTAGAGAATAGTTAAGATCATTTTGATAAAAGCTGTAAGAACTGGAGATATCTACACGATGTAACATAAACAGATAAAAGTCACACTTGGACTGATTAAACCTAACAGAGAGTATGTATTTGTTACTTTAGAACCCTGTCTGAGTTTGATAAGAATATCATAATCTAAGTACCTCAGGATCACCACTTACTTCCAGATTAACAAACTGGTGGAAAAACCATCTTCCACCTACATGAGTATGTTCAGGGGGTGACAGCACATTGACCCACCTTCCTTCTGCAATAATCCATCTGACTTTGTTCTTTCTAGATGAAATTTTGTAACACTCTCTATACCCGAGGTTATTCTCAAGCTGTAGCTGGTACAAACCCCCTTTTTCCCCTGTAATGACATTGCCTGTCTTGCTGTTGATTTCTACCTGTGGGAAAGTCTGCTACCTACAATCTTTCCTTCACTCAAGTTTTTCCTAGCAGACAGGCTGCTTTTAGTTCTCATTGAGATTGGTTGAAATAGTTGAACAAAATCTCAATATTTTGATGTCTCAGAGATTCTGACTGATCATCAGCATGGATCCTTGACTTTGGAACTTGCTCCATTTGTTGAATAGCGCTCAAACCTACTCATCTTCAGGAAAAGTGTCACATTCAATCTGTTGACTGAATGTCAAGACAATGATGACAAGAGCTTGTGTCAAAGACAGTGATAACATTGTCAGTTTAATGCAACTTACTCAAGCTTTTTCATAACAGACAGTATAGGGGAATTGCTTGGTGTTTTTTGGGTTTTAAAAAATGTGTATGAACATAGACGTTAGAGTTTTCTCTCTTCTTTCTCATTCCAAAACTAAGAATAGTTTTCTGATATTTTCGGTACATTTTAAAATTCTCATTAAAAGACCTTTATTTATAGACTATTCTGTATCACAGTCTGTTATTAATTGTTATCAGAGTTCCACGCAAGAAACCACTGATACAAAGAAAACCAAAGGCAACATATCATGGCTGAATGAATTCAAGACACTGGGCAGTATGTATAAAAATAAGCTGCTTTGGGGAAATTAACCCATTCATTTGCAACAATTGTGTGGTTTTCCTGTATGTACCTGCTGGGTTTTTTGGTCTTTGTCTTTAAATAAGTGCATTAGTTTCTCTAGTGCCATGTTCACCTTGCCACACTATCTTGACCAGTAACTACATAACAGTAGCATTCCAAATAATATTTCACCAAACATTTCAGATTATAGAAAAGTTCAGAATACAGAAAATGCCCTCCTTAGCAGATTGCCAAGTGTTGATGTTAACAGTATTAACTGGTTTGCTCTACTAATTACACTTTTTTTTAGACTAACATAAGTAAGACTTTGCTTTTTACTTAGAAATAAAAGTATTAGTGGGCAATACCTAATTATGGCAAACATCGAGTTGAAGTTCTTGCATTCTCTGCAGTGTAGCGCTATCTTAATGAAATGCTTAATGATCTTCATCCTTTTCAGCTGGTTGGTTTCTCTTAGAATCTCAGAAGCCACCCAGAATGTTTCTTGATTTATCACCTCTTCAAACCTTTTTAGATTAGTGCAACCTGTTTTTGATTTGAGTTTGAACAAGTCATCTATGTATTCCGTGGGTTCGATATTGCGGAACAGCTCAAAGTTTCTCATGGAGAGCTGGGTAGCCACCTCAACAGTACTGAGCTGTAGTAGGGAAATTTGGCTTTCCCTTAGTAATTCTTGAGCATCTTCATCTGAACAAAGAGTTTCTGTTTCCATGTTGTTCTTCAGGTAATACCTGTAAAAACAAAATTCAAAAAAAGACACTAGATACAATATACCTGATTAGTGCTGAAAGTTACAGCAATGATCCAGTTGGAATCTGAGAACAAAATTAACTTCATCAGGCCTAGGTATTAATGAGAAGTTGCATAAGCAGCAATGTGTTGCAAAGAAACAGAACATAAATAATTAAATAACACTCCTTTAACAAGATTTTGACTTAATAAACTGGCATCATCACCTTTAGCTGAGTCTCCATCTTACCTGCCACTCAGCTGTATCCTGTCAGCAAGCTTGGACAGCTGGTCAGGAAGCCTCCTTTGCTTGATGACACCCTCAGGTGTGACAGAGACTTCGCACAGTGAATATGCATCAGGGGTTGCAGTGAGAGCAAATTCCCTGATGGCCTGGATGACCACTTCCTTTGCTGTCGTGTCCTTACTGATCATTATGTAGCGACTTTGCTGGTCTGCCTTGAAAACCCGCAGCACTTGGTCTGGTAAGTCTGGAAAAAAATTACAAGCAAGTTATGCAATTTAGTGAGCAAAGAAAAATAAAAACTTCAGGGTATAAGAACAAGAAAGTCACACTGAGTTTAATTATTAGTGTTACCAGTTTTTACTTCAGTAAAAGCTAGTTCTATTAACATCCAGGAAAAGAAGTTAGTTAGGCTATAAATCGAGCAAGCCACAAAAATATGTTAACATTTTCAAAAATGTTTCAAAACAAACCAAGATCAATCAAATTATACAGCTATCCACCACTGGGTTTTTTAACATCAGGTATTTTTAACTGACAAGTATTTGAATTAATTTAATTTCTTCCCTCTGTTACAAATAAGTGTTTCTAGTTTTGTGAGGCATGACATCTAGTAATTTTTCTTTCTTTAATATGTTTTTTCTTAAAAATAATTAATTTTTTAAATAAAATGGGTCATAGAAGCAATAAAAAATATACAATAATAGAAAGCCTTCTAAATGAAGGCTTTTGAAATTACTATTATAAAAAAATACTGAAAAAAAAGCTTCTAAATGAAAACATCCACTTTGATACAACTACAGTTTTTTTTGACAAGACCTGAATGTGCTTAACATGTATTCGATTTACTACAGAAAAATCTATTCAGCAGCAGAAATCTTGTAACAAAAGAACAAAACTTAACACCTCCCTACTGCTCTTGCATGTTTCCAAAATAATAATTTGGAAAGCATTAAGATAAATCTCTCTGATATGAGTTCATTTACATGTCACAAAGGCTTTTAATGCTTAAATATATTATTTTACAAATTTCATGCAACTAAGCCTGTAACTCTTAAGCTCACAGTAGTTTTTTGCAGCTTGAGAAGCACTAATACCAAAACATACTAGAACTGGGTGATTAAATCATCAGTTACACATACAGGACATCATTACAAGCCAATTTTTAGCCCTTCCTAAGCATTTGAGTCAAATGTACAAATACTTTATAACAAGCAAGTCAATTTTGCCTTTTAATCACCAACTCTACACTGACCCATCTTCCTGCAATAAATAGTTGAAGAGGAATACAGAGCAGAGCATTTTCTGAAATATTTTCTACATTTTTTGACATCTGGAGGAAGGCAGATGCCAAAGACACAGCCTTTCAGAGACGTTATTAAAAACCAGACCCTTCTCTAGATCTTGCTGCCTCTTGCTGTTACAAAAATACTTGCCACTCAAAGAAACGCTATGAAGTTGGGAAGCTACTGTAAACAATACCAAAGTGAGAAATTCTTTAATTGTCCCTAGAAATAGAGTGTTTTGTGCAACAAGAAAATAACCCGCTCTGCTAGATCAATGAAGTCAATATGAAGAAATGCAGAGGGCAGCAAACACAGGAGTCCCACCTTTGCACTGCATTTTACCACCTAGTTTCTCAGGCTGCTCACCTATCAGAGCTGGGAGCAAAAGCTCAACACAGAATATAGAGACTTCTGCCAGCAAGTGAAATGATTACAGCTATAGCAATGGTAGCAAGTAATTCAGCCCGATAATTTTTAAATAAAACACTTGAAGAGAATCGTAATCA
The DNA here is from genome assembly GCA_013397055.1 of Pachycephala philippinensis. NCBI lineage: Eukaryota > Metazoa > Chordata > Aves > Passeriformes > Pachycephala > Pachycephala philippinensis. Next base: position 55,754 of record VWZT01013359.1, read on the forward strand.
CCCCCCTTCACCACTATTCAAAAAAGGAAACTGGAGTGGCAGGCTGAAGAATGCAATGCTGTATGATAGGAATCTATTCCCCTAGAAAGATTGTGAGGGGAAAGAAAAAATACCAGTGACTGGCAGTTCATCATTACTCTATTATTTTGACTTCAAATCAAATAGCAAAGACAGCACAAGAAAAGAGAAATCAAAGTGCTATTGAACATTTAAAAATAAACCTTTAAAAGTATATTTGAGACAGCCTGAGCCAATCAGAAGAGAAACTAAAATGACTCCTTGCAGATTTCAAGCTGTTCACACTTCTCCTCAAAGACTACTCTTCTAAAAGGAGCAAGTTGTTTTATTTTCTGTCCTGAGGGATATTTCTCCAAGCCTCAAAGGACAGCTGCTCTACCACTTTCTCTTTCTCCTCCAGTGCATTCAATTTCTTGCAATCTGCCTCCATCTCTATCTTTAATTTAGACCAAGATAGTAAAAGGAATTAAAATCGCAGGCTTTAATTTTTCCCAAGTCTTGAAATATATAGAGGTATAATTCAACACTTCTATCTACAACGCAACCATCTCTAAAGCCCTTAAGGTATATGTTTTTCATTTCAAGCCCCCCTTTCCTTCCTTTCCACACAGGAAAAAAAAATTTTGCTTGAGAATTTCTTAAAAAATATTCAGTGTGTGGACATTCAAGCAAATTTTAAGCAAAGAAAAAAAAGCTTTTTTTTTTTTTTGAGGAAGAAATGCATTTTCTACAAAGATATAGAAAAACTGTTAAAACATTGGAGCAATGGCATTACATCATATTGATCTCCTTTCCTCAATGCAAAATGCAAACAGTTGAACCTTATTCATTTATTAAGCTTCTCTGAACTCCATCTGTGATTGAAAGGTCTTTAGGCCTGCAATGGCTTTGCCTCTCATGGAAGTTTCTTGGAGCTGTGTGAGACAGCAATGCCCACAGCTCTGGAAGTTGGTCAGTTGCTGCCCTTGGCATTAGGGGCACACTGATTACCTAGAACTGGCTGATCTGGGTAAGTGGAAAGCTAGAGAATGGAATTTTCACCCCTTTATAGAAAGAGTCCTGATGAAAAGCTAGGCTCTTACTGATTAAAAAAATCTTTAAGGTGTTGGACACTAGTCATTAGTCAAAATACAAAAAAATATCAATCTTCCAAGTCTCACAGGATCAAGCTTAGACACTGGGGCAAAAATCACAAATCACTTTCTTGCAGACTCCTCTAGCTCTAAAAAACCTAAGATGAAGTAGGTAATGCTCAATATCACAGTTTCAGGCACAATGATTGCACCAACTTGGCCAGTGTGTAGGCTGATACTTAAGCACCGTCCATTCAGGTAATGTTTGAAATCCCTCAGTCTTAGGAGGGCACTGAATTTTCAGTTCTACTTTTGAGAAATTCTCTAAAGATTAGGCTAAAATAACCAAGTGTCTGCAGAGCTGCCATCACCATATCCTCCTCCAGCAGCTACATTTTAATAGCAAAGATTTGGATACTTAACTCAGGAAAGGTTTCCCACTAAGAACCTTCCTGCAGCCAGATAAGAGCCCAAATCCCAACCCTACCAGGAGCTCCAGCTAAACCCTTCTTATAAGATAAGGCTCTCAAGTTTCTCATACTCTCCCCCTCTTTCTCCCTCACTCACCCCTGTGCTTTGATCCTCTCTAAATGTGTTCATTTTTTATCTATTTCAGAAAGGGATTTATATTCAAAGAATTTGGCATACAGCTGTAGGGCAGGGTGACTAACAAGAAACTTTGAAACTCTGTCCCTTACAAATGTAGTATAAATTATGTAAGTCTGTTCAGAAAAAGATGGAAACACGTCTTTTGTTCCAGTCCAATGTCCTTTCCCTTCACTATAAGCTAATGATCTGCTATGCTATTTGAAAATACTGCAGTCTTGTAAACAATGATAAATCGAGGCAAATTATAAAATATCAAGCAAAACAGGTTTTTACTGACCAAGAATATTCAATCAGTAAGAAGCAGTCTGTATACAGCATCCTTGAAAATCAGACATCTATTATATGTGGGTAAAGTATATTGTAGTAAATGTAATAAATCCTAATGCATGAAAATGTGGCTAATTTGTGTGTGACAGCCAAGAGTTAATAAAAGCTCATATGCCTCTTCAGACTCTACAATCACACACACAAAACCTGAACTGTGAAAGGAAATAAAAAGGTCAAGAACAGCAACAAAAAAAGGATCCTTACCTGGAGTAGTATTAAAGTCTAAGATGCGGTGATGAGACTGCAGTAGATCAGGGTTACTGGATGACAGGGTTCCACTGACAGGTAAAGCAGGAGGAATGTGCTTTGATTGCCTCAGCCCCACAATGCTGTCATCCTGAGACTGGCCAATTCCAATGTCACTGCATCCAGAAAGAAATAAAATCAGGACTCACAGACATTCAGAGCTTGGCTATACTAGAGGGATTCAGGGATGTGTCTATTGCTACATTTTCATACTTTCAATTGTTAACATAGCAATTGCTATTTAGAAGTCAAAGTGCTCCAGACAACAGGACTTGCTTGGTCAACAGTCCACTCAAGAGTGACTCGATTTGCCTGCTCACAGTGCTGGAAGATCCTCACCACTAACCTCTGAGGAGTTCCTAGGCTCCTTATCTTTTAATGATTCTGGCCAAGATGTTTGTTCAAAAGGTGGTACATACCTCATCATTCTTGCACCACCCTATCACTCAAACTTTGATACTGCTGCCCCCTCAGTGCTGTTTTCAGGCCTGAACTTCATAGACATTTTACCCTATCACAGACAGGATTTGCAACCTGTGATATATTGCAGCTATACTATATAAGATCTTTCAACAGACAGATATCTAAGAGAGGATCATTTGAAATCGTTTGGTTTTCCCACCCTGTATCAATTCCCAGAGTTTCTCTTCACTCAGTGTGACTGAAGTGATGCCAGGTAAGGCTAAGCCAAACAGCTGCACTTGGGTGCTATCAGTATCCTCTCCAAAGTACCTGACAGCTGTAAATAAAGTGTTCTGTGATAAAGGTGAAAGGTTTTGTCCATTAAATTGTGTAAGGCAGGGTCCCACAGGAGGTCAGTAGTGCTAGATGGATCAGAGACAGAGCTATCATCATATTATAGTAGGCACTGATTTGCTTATTGCTTTTGAGTTCATAATAAAGTGAAGCAGTACAACTGCTACAGGATGTAGAGCTGGAGACAGCCATTGAACTTTTCTCTAAATATACAGATCAAAATCCTTAATAAAATACTCAGAGGGCGTAAAATGTTGAATAGTAGTCATTATAGAAAGTGAAGAGCATTAAAAATGTAACAGGTATAGGCAAGGCCTTTCTAAAAGCCAAGCACATCTAAATCTGTATCTACACATTTAAGTAAAGCATAAACCAGAATCTAGACTTCCTTGCAAATGTTACAACTATGTCAGTCTAGTAAATTAAATGATGCAACACAAATGACCACTTGTACCCTCATGCTGGGCACTTAAGCCTTTGTCTAGTGCTCTATCCATCCTCAGAAAACCTAAAGAGAAGTAATAAAGGGCTAGATAATGACCCTGATAGCTGTTATAGCACCAATATCCTTTTGTGCTCACCGATGAATAATTTTACATAGTACGCTCTTGTACCACTTCTTTAAGTGCTATGAATTGAACAGTAGCCTGGAAAGCTAGAATAGTATCTGAGCACTTACAACATATTTTTGATTATATGGACACAACTGCTTTTGAGAAGGCAATGTATGGTATCTCTCTATGTTGTGTTTGGGTTATCTCATTGTTTTGTTTTTAAAAAACAAAAAACTCCGTATTGCCAAAATACATTTATGAAGTGTAAACCTCAAGCCATAAGAGTGACAGAAACACTCAAGTCTACAGGAAAAAGTTATAGGATTCTCACTCAATTAGAAGTTAAGGTGAACCTGAACATTTGTATTTTTGTACTTCCCCATCAAGCACAAAATACTGTGACAAGCAGTGATGACCTACTCAGCACACAGCACTTTCATGCTAAGCCACAAGAAAGTAAGTCTTTCACTACAACCAAAAGATTTGCCACCCATCAATACCATGTCTTTCAAGTAGGAACCACCACACATTAAAAATAAGAAAGGAAACAAAAAACCCAGCAGCCCTTGTATCTCAAAATGCTTTTGGGTGGTTCTAAACTACCATATACCAGATTTCATAACTATGCCAACAACAGTATTTTTTCTAAATTCAAATCAAATGAAGACCATGTGACTCATATTAATAGTTTCACTTGCATTATGCATTCCTTTTGCAGTTTGCCAGTTTTATATAATCTTATACCTATCCTGTGCGTCATGACTGAAGCAGCTTCAGTAAAGTGGATCAACTCTGAAAATGTTAGGTTTAAAAGAAAAAAAAAGTGTCTAAAATTGTGCTCAATTTTAAGTATTCATATAAGAAAATGGAAAGCATTTACTTTACACTCCATTTACTCTATTTTTAAAATTTAAATTAGAATCTGAGTGAGGTCTAACTTATGCAAACAAGTCATGAACCCTAAAAATATCAGATACAAAAAGCAACGCTAAAAATCATCCAGGTCCCATGAAGACCCACTGTTAGGTAAAGTATCTTATTATGCCAATGAAAGGAGATTGTGGTTTTAAGGAAACAGCATTTCTATTGCTTTCTGTATGCATCTGCCATGCAGGGAGATAGCACAATAACTAATCAATAACTTTCCTGCTGAATGACAAACAGGGTTGAAGGGATAATGAAATAACAGAAGTATCTGAATGCGTCTTCCCTCAGAACACAAAATCCTGTGCATCCCTCTGCAGGGCTGCAGAGAGGAGAGACAGGGCCTGCTGCTTTGTCTGGGATGCTGCACTATGGACCAGGCAGAACTTTACTAGAGAGGGAGGTGGGGATTGTGTTTCACCTTTTTTTGGAGCAACTGAGCCTACAGACCACAAAACCACTCTGCATCAGAAAAGTAAATAAAGAGCTCCAGTGGAGGCTGTACCCAGAAAAACCCTTCAAGAGATGTCTTACAGACAGCAAAGAGAAGGAGATTTCCCCGTAGGTGCAGAGGAAACGGTGCTGTTTGCTCGGTTTGGGAAGTTACTTGACTTTATTGGACTAAACAGCAAGACTGAAGGAAGGCATTATTTCCTGCTCAAACTGATTAATCTTTGGTACTGATTTAATGTCTCATGAAGCAGACAAACTCCCTCTAAGACCGACCTCATTCTGGTTTAAAGATTGGTTTTGTCTGGGTACATCCTCCAGGCACTGGAGACTTCTGCAGTCTTCACACTCAAAAAACAGTGGACAGTTTCACCTCTTAAGCTAGCTGAGTCATGAAGTCTTTAAATGCCTATTTTAACTAATGAGTAAACCAGCTTTTTCACCCCTCTTGATTTTTTTATATGCAAAAACGTGAGACTAGTAAAGTCCCTTAACATATTCAACACTAGTAATTACAAGGGAGAATGAGATGGATGCTTCTACACAATGGGGGAAAGAAAAGCACAAACACCAAACTCTACAGCTACAGATCTCTATGGAGAAACTGTGCAGACAAAAACAACTGAATGTCAACAGGCTTTGCAGACAAATTGCTATATATAACACATGAAGTAGAGCTAGCAAAAAGAAAATAAAATAGGTCAAGTTTTTCTGAATCTTACCCAAAGAGGTCCCTGCACAGAAAAAGTGTAAAAATGAAAGGAAATAAAGAAAAAAGAGAAAAACCAACATGAAAATTTTATGCAAATGCTACGAACCATAATGACCAATGCAGAATATCAGACCTAACTATGCACAGCTCATCAGAAAAACAAACATGCAAGACCAGTGAAATAAAGGAAAACATGCTAAAGACAAACAATATAAAAAGAGGATTTACAGATTCTCCTCTATTGAAAGGTATTGCCATCAATTTAAGAAACATCCATTATTTGGATATAATAATTTATATTAATTTAATCTTTCTGTTACTAACAATGTTTATATAATGTTTCAGAACAATTTTCATTTAATAGGCAATATCTAACAGTAAAGCAAACTTTTTTTAAGTAATAGCAGGAAAAAAATCCTGCATTTTCAGCACAAGTGTCTTTTTTATCAATTTACACTGAATAGTTTCTTCTTTAGTGGGACATAGGAAAGAAAAATGCAAGCGAAAACACTGATCACACAACTACCCTCTGCAATTCATTTTCCCTCCATCGATACCATCTGCCTTGGCCAAGAACCAGGTTCCCACAGTATCATGTAAAATTCACTCTTCTATTGTTGCCAGCAATTCTCAGAACTCTATTTCTAATATGTGTTCATAGAATAAAAGCTATCAGATAGCAAATTTAGCTTTCATTAAAAAAAAAACCCAACAACTCAATTCTACCAAAGAACCCAAGTTAAAATTTTAACCTCACTCTCCCTTACAGCAGTACACAGAAATTCTTATAGACCACTGGAATGTGGATACATTTAAATCATTGCTCATACCAACCCTTTGCAAGTAGCCTGCTTGCAGAATTATTCTGAAATAAGTTCAGTTAACAGTCCTCTTAAAAGAAAACAGGATATGACATAAAGAAGTATTTGTGTCATTTCTTTATCTATAAGAAACAAATTACATCCAAACTGATGTCAGGAGCTGCACCGTTAGCAGCCTATGCTTCTTCAAATATTCAGAACGGTTTTTTCTGGTATTTTTTTCAGATGTAGGCATGATTCATATTAATAAATAAAAAAGTATAATCACAAATTATAAGTTTATTAGGAATTCTTACAATTTCATGCAGACGAAATATTTAGGAGGAAATAAACTCACTTGTATGGTTTCTGAGGCAGAATACTGATTCGAGTCTTGTCAAGTATCTTCTTTAACTTATTTCTTCCCCCAACTGTGTTGGCTTTACTTTTCTTATTCACTTTTTCTAATCCTATTACCTGCTCCACATCAACAGCAAGGTCAGGGATCGAATAACGACTCGCCTTTTTAATATCACCTATTTTAGGCAGGTGGGGAGCACCATTCCTTTTTTCCTCTGACAACCGTGTTAAGAGCTCTTTAAAAACTGCACAAGACAGGAAAAGGGAGGGAAGAAAAAGGACAAAAATGTAAAAGAAAGCTCTGTGCACCAGACCAGTTTAATATTAATCATTAAAAAAAATACTAGGATATTCTGCCAATTCCAGTATTAAATTAATTTAGGTATAAGACTTTAAAAACATTTTTGCTTTTAAAAATGACATTCATTTTCTGTAGTATGAATCACAAAAACAGTTAATTGGCCCAGCCTAGAACAGAACTACACAAGTGCCCACATGGTTACATGGATGGTATCAACAGAAGGAACTTGACTTTTCAGCCTAAGGACAAAAGCTTCTGCAGAATATCAGCATGTATAAAAAGAGCATGTTAGACAAAAGTGAGATAGAAAAACACAAATGAGAAGGAAGGTTTAAACAGATTGGCAGCAAGAAAAGCTCTCCAATGGACAAGAAATTATTAGCAACAGGATCAAAAAAAATCAGAGGTGAAACAGCAACAAAGTCATAAGGAAAATACAACAAAGCAGGAGACTACTGAGACACCTTGGATGTTTGACAGGGCTGTTGTATCCATCTGCCAGAAATACCAAAAAGCCACTCATTCTCCCTCAGCTCCCTAGCAAAGAGTAATCTCAGGGGCAGAAATATCCAATAAATTTGTAAATTAGTTCTTCTACTGCAACTTTGAGCCTCAAAAAAAAGCTGATATATTTAAATAAATCAAACAAAACGGAATGGAAAGCAAGTCATGTATTCTGAGTGTTAGAGGAACTCTCCACACAAAAAGGGAAAAATCCTCTGATGAGTTGATTTGTAATAATAACTGAAAAGTGATAATTAAAACTAAGGAATGGTAGAAAAATATAAGAACAGCAACTAACTAAGGATGAGTATTAGGGGCTATGTTTTACTGTTATTTATTAATTTTGTTGTTAATGTTCTCTAATATCCAGAGGTACAACAAATTACCAAGAGACTTCAAAAGCTTGAAAAAAGACACATAAAAGTGGAGGAGAGTAATTCCAGCAAATAACTGTACTCTTGAATAGATCTTGGAGGCTAGAGAGAAAAATTAGATACAGATAAGAAGATGCTGTTGAAAAAAGGAAACTCTCCTTTTGGTATTTGTGGAGAAGGAATTCTGCATGCAATACACAGAAAGTAACTGCTTTGAGACTGTACTGTTAATCTGATTTCAGTATTTGCACTGGAGCCACAAGATAGAAAAAAAATTAGAAAAACACAACTGCTTCTGAAGAAAGGAAGAAATCAGGTTTAACCTTTAACATAGTAAAGTAACACTTGAGATTCAAACACCCAGTGTGAGAAGGATGGTTACAGAACTTACACACAGAGAAACAAGAACATCCTGCTAAAGAAGCTTATGAAAATATATTAAGAAGTGTCTTAATTATTAGAAACAATTGAAATATTAGAATCTTAACCGCAAAGCAAAAAAAAAAAAAAAANCCCAGGAAACAGATTTGACCAATGACTTTTGGAGATAACCTGAGCAAATTAAATCTTCAGTTAGTGCAGTGACATGCTGTGGTAATATTCTGTCCTACTTACCTGTGATGAAGAACCTGATCCTGAAAGAGATACTCAGGGAACACATCACTAAATTGTATAAGTAATCCAAGTATCCAGTGGTAAAAAATCAAACCAAACTGCAATCTATTAATTACTTATTATGCTAATTGAGGTCCTGAGCTGCATGAAGACTCTTCCATGTCTACTTTAGTACTTGTTAGAGGGAAAAATGCAGAGAACAGATAACAGAGAGTAGCAAGAATCTTTTCACCTAGCTGGCAGGAAAAGTTGTAACAGCCTTGAGTGTGTTACTCTCGGAGTGGGCTGAAAAACTACAAGTGAATTCACCAGGAAGAATAAGACCACTGATCAATTGAAATGCCTGAAGAGGCTTCTTTCTTGAGAGAAAACTAAATGTTATATTCAAGTATGTTTCTTAAGTTTGAGCTACATGGTCACAATAGCTCCCCTTAATCCAGAAACATACACTTCTGAGCATGAAGTCACTTCATGTAAGTCCCTACTCATAAATTTTTCTTTGCAATTATGAACCAAGGTATTTTAGCACCTTCATGTTTCCTTTTTCTATTCTCTCCAGTACAAAACAGTTTCAAACAAAACCATTTTAAACTTCAAAAAAAGTAATTTAGGTCTCCATTAAAACTAGAACAAACAGTGCAGGTGAACTTACCAAACAAATTGGTTTTCACAGTGATAGACAGATGAGTGTTATTTCTAAGGATTTCCATAGCTTTTGTCAGCTGAATGTTTTCAAAGTTTTGACCATTCACTTCCAATATCTAAAAATTCAAGCAAGTAATGTCATTTTCATGTAATGAAAGAAAGGAAACAAAATTNCTGCTTCTGTAGCTTTGCTACCGAAATCTACACTGTCAACAAAGATTCCAAATCCCTTTTCTGACCCTCCCAGCAAGATAAAAGGCAAAGGGGCTTCTCGAGATGGCTTTGTTAAGGTTATCAATCTTCGTTTAGCTTTAGCAGCACAAGCAATATTTAACAGCCTCAAGTGTCCACCCATTTTCTACAAGAGAAAAGCATAGTAAGTTATATATAACAATAGCCTGGCTATTCCCTGTCATCCCAAATTGTCAGAAAAAAACCCTGACTCTTACCTCCCTCTCCAAATTGTTCTCAAATTCTTCCAGAAATCGAGTCATAGCAGGATCTCCTTCAAAATCATTGAAGTGATTGTTCACCCACAACAATACTACCCGTGTAACCTGAAAATTCATCAATATTATAAATATTTTGCTGGAATACTCAGAACAACACTATTGCCAAGTCCTTTAAAAATACTGTTCCTTAAAGGCCCAGTAAATTTCCATCAGAATCTTAGGTAATATATCTACATATACACATATATCCAAATCAAACTTCACTAATATGCAATTAGTTATCAGAAAAAAATTAAGTATTAAAATTGTTTTCACTTGTATAAGCAATTGTATGCTGTATTTCATAATGAACACTATGAGTCAGAAAACACTGGCTGTATCAAATTTGATTAAGTAGGGAACAGTGCACACAGGTAGAAGGCAACAAGGTAGATCCATTTCTGACTTATAACAATTTCCTGTTCATGTACATATCCAAATCTGCTTAGTTCTTCAAGCACATGATCACAAAGCCTACGATACGGCTTAATATTGGCTCTTGAATGTCGTAAGTCTTTAGATGTGCCACCATTAACTTCATTTGGCATTTACCTCTATAGAAGAGCTACTGTATGTTTAGAGAGGCAGGAAAAACAAGATATTGCAAGCAGGAAGAAAGAGGTTTTAACAGCAAAACCATGCAGTTCCTTCCCTTAGAGTCAATCATTCTATTTACTCCTCCTTCTCTCTCTCCACCGGCTACTTCCCCCAGGTAATTAGGATGATCAAGTTGAGAAAAATCTTAGCGGGTATTTTAGAGTTTGTTAGGAAAAAACTCTAAAGGAATACTAATAATTAATACTAATGAAGATAAAGCCACAAAATAAGAGCTGCGTTTTTTAAAATAATATGGTTTTCCTATAATATTCTCTCTTTTAGTATGTGATTTGACCTGGAACATCAGCAGCACTTGTCCTGACAAAACAAAAGAGTTTGGTGTCTTGAATTAATATCGATTCCCGCTATTTTTAGAAGTTGCTGAATCCAAAATGGTTGTGCCACTCAATGCTACCTCTAAAAATACAGTGGCATTTCTTCTTTTAGCTGCGAAAGTAAATCAGTAAGGATAAATCTCTAAACATTTCAAAACCTAGAGCTTAAGAACAAAGTCTCATATAAATTTTAATCATCTAGCGCTAACACCTGGTCATTCTTTGCATCTGCACAAAATCTAAACCTCTGCAGCCTCATGTGCAAAAGGTCTGACACCAGGCATGCAAAACCAACCCCTACAACCTTCACAGTTTCTAAGCACTTTTCCTTTTACCCCAGAAAAGCAAACAAATTCAGAAGAATTGCTGAAATTAATGACCAAACTAATCAAGCACTTCAGAACTCCTCAAGTTCAGATTCTAACTGAAGGCAACTACTCAGCTCTATGTGCTGCAGCTCCCAGCCACAGGAACATACTTGAGATTTTTGCACCTTTGAAATTGAAGATGAACTTCATTCCTGTTAAACAGCTCCAATATTTTTCACTGCTGTGGATGACATTGGAAGATCCAGACAATGTCTGGTTAAATTTAGGGTAATTGCAGATTATTAAAATTGTCTGGGAAGTTGCAAGCCATACCACGCAATGTATTTTAAACCTCTGCAGAAACAGCTTCACTGTCAACGCTCCTTTTAAAGTTGGAACTTACTCATCTACACCCAAAGGACACTGAGCTGGGAGGAGTTGAACGCTGACTTCCAGAGGAATGCCATTACTTGTGTCACAAATCAGGAATAGCATTAAAAGAGGATTAAAGCTGTAAAATCAAGCACCCTGCTGCAGGGCAAAATCATCACTAAGGCTGGATGTCCAATGCCCCACTCTGAATACTCCTGAGTACTGACCATCCCCAGGAAGTTTTACTCACCCCTTTCACTCTCCTCACTGCCTATCAGCCCCCAATACAAAACAGCCAAAATTCTCCAGATTCCTTATTCCCTACTTGCTTATCTCCACTTGTCTCAAGCTGTTCTCTGCCTCTTGCCTTTCTGTCAGTGCTACTGGAGGTCAGAAAAGGTTGGTTTTTGAGGCAGCAGAACAAAGAGCTGCTCTGTATTCAGACCTGATACAAGCAGCTGTGCTGGCTCATGCTTTTAGAGGCTGAGGGGATTGTCCATTGGAGGACAAGCAACATAAATTTAAAGATGAACTCAAATATTATAGCTCTGAACAGTATTAACTACAAAACCTATCCTCTGTCAAATATAAGATCCTTCCTTCAAGGCACAGATATACTAACATTTCTGGAAGAAATATCCAGATTTAAATAAAAGCTGAAAACCAAATTTCTCTTTCACTGTACTAATAAAATTCCCTTGGTTTCAAATTTACAAAAAGAAAAGGGCATCTGGAAATTTTTAGTAAGTTTTTTACATATGAAAAAGTTGCATACAAGAGAAAATAAAGCAATGCAGTTTGAAGCACGATAAAGCATCAATAGACAGTATGCAAAAACTGGATATGCCTTGTTCTTCCATCATGGACATTTTGTTTAGTGAAGAGGATATTTGATAGCTTTCATGTGTTTGGGTTGGACTTGGTGGCTTTTTTTTTAATGCTACATAAAGCACAACAGATTCTTAACAATGCACGAATTTTCTAGTCTCTTTTAAAAAAAATCACAAAATGTTTGTCAAGTTGAATTAACTAGTATTATGTACAGAAAACACAGAACTTAGTTATATGCTCAAACTTGGAGACACAATAAAATTCTACAGAATTACATTAAATAAAAATACTCAGTATTAGGAAAAAAGCTTTCTGCATACCTGCAAGTAACTAAGTTAAGTTGTACAAACACAGCAAGGTAAAACATGGGCAATTTACCTTGCCTGAACACAATAATAGTTGAATAAAATATGGAAAAATATGTTCTTAGTTTTAGCCATATATTCTGCCATTAAAATATGTCACCAGCTATTTGTGTCTTATTCAATTTAGTCATTCTCTCTAAAGCATATTTTATTCTTATTAGCTTATATTTCAATGCAAATGGTAACAGTACAGAATTCAGGAGATTTTCACCTTATCCCTGAGGCTGGGGTCATTGAACCACTCCAACAACTTCTTGCCCACTTCCATTGGGCTGGAAAGAAAGGTCCTATATGTCAACAAGAAGTCTTCTATAAATGTTGGGTCTACCACAGAGTGCTCTTCCACCAAATGCATTGTCAACCTTTCAGCTGTTCCCTATTGAAAACAAAAAATTGAAAAAGATCATAGTTATTAACACAGATTTTCAACACATGCAAATTTGTTTTCTTGTAACATACTGAAGACTCATCACACTGGAAAAAATACTGCCATCCATGAACTGATGAGCTAAGCAAACATAACAGCTTGACCATTGCGATAAGAAATGTAAAAAAAACATGTAATTAATCTCTACAGAAATCACCTAGTTGTCAACGTGCATAATTGCAAAGAAAATCTAGAAATATTAACAGTCCATTTTCAAATATTTATTTCTACAATATATATCTCAACTAATCCTGGACATAACTTGCCAAGTTAAGAGGTTTACAGAACACAGACTTCTGCAAGAGACTCTCTGTTTTCCTTTTACCTTGATGACAATGTGACCTTTTCTTGTTCCAGTGCGGTCAAGCTCCCTGTGCTCCTTCACCATCACAATCTCCCCTTCCTCTTCCACCTTCTGCATGTTCTTTTCCACCTGATTGAGGATGCGGCAATAATCTTGCTGGGCTATACAAACAAACTGGAAAGAATCATCGCGCACCAGTATTAAAAGGTAAAATCTGCAGAAATGCATTTAGGCTTAAGGTGCAAGTACTCTATTAACAGATAAAGTAGCCCCTCCACCTGCAGTGAGTCAAATTTGTCTTTCCCACAGTTCAGCTGTAGCAAGCAGATGAACAGACAGGCACAGTACTGGCACTACAATCCTGCACTTAGAGGAGACCAAGATCCATCAGAGCAATAGGATTTAGTATTCTCAGCCGTTTTTGTGCAGCTGCTTTGACCTCCCCACTGCTGGAGATGAAGCTCAGTGTCCAAGCCAGTCCTTTTTTCTTACCTGCAAGCTTTTTTGAGGTGTTTAGAAGGGTTAGAAGATTGAAGTGAAAACCTAGCTTTTATTTTTTATGCCTATTGTTTTGGTAAATAATCTTCATTTTTTATAGCTATTATTATTGAAGTCAATTAGTAAGAAAACTAACATTTATTCAATTAATGAGTGCAGGCACACAGAAACAAATTACTTCTGGATTAAAGCATACAGCAGGAAAATTATTTTCCGCAATCATCAGTTCAGCCAAGAATAAGTGCAAGAATAAATATCTTAGCAATATACCTGATACCTACACTATGCAAACATAATTAAGACCAAACATAACAAATTAGAAAAAGACAACATGGTACACAATTTGTTATACCTTTGTCTCTTTTGCGGGGCAAGATTAAGCTGTCTTATTATATGAATTTGGGTATTTAACTGAGAGGAAGTAGTGTTTCTTCTGACTGAAAAGTTGTTAAATCCTCATGTACATACTCAGGAGAAAGGCACAAGAATCAGAGACAGTATTTTCTCTTTAAATTCATTTACACACCATTTCTTTTTTCCAGCAGCTAGTAGCAGCTGAAACAGAAGTCCCACAATTTGGATTTGTTGAAAACATTACCCTAACAAGAAACCATTTTTGCACATTTTGGAAGTTAGATGGGCAACCTAAACCAGGTGACTCTATTAACGTACATTTACAGCCCTTTCAAAGGTCAAATACTTGAAGCTAATTAGCCATCAGGACCAAGTAAAATGCTAATCCACCCACTGCCCCGCTATTTTTTTCTGGATGGGAATAAGCGAATAGCAACCACATAACCAGGTTCAGACAGTAGTTTTATGCTATGAAAAGCATTCTTTACATCTGACTGCTTGTATTACAGCAAACATCAAGCATTTTTCCTTGAAAGGTCAGATTAGCCAAAATTAGATTTTTCACTCAAACCATGGGAGATAAAATTTGTATTAGTCTGCTATTCAGTAGCTGAGTTGAGTAAGGAAGAATGGCTATTTGCTGCAGAATTAAAAGAGCCTGTAATAGCTAATGGACCTTGAGATCCTACTAAGGAACATTGGAAGCAACGGATGTATGGAAGAGGGTGATGGCCCTCACATTCTGGAAAAAGCATGCAGACAAACATCTTCATCCAAAAGGATCCCTTACCCAGATAAAGATAACTCCATTTCCCAGACTGTGGGTATGCAGGAGCCATATTGCCCAACTACTGTCCAGGGTTACCCACTGGAGATTTTACATATATTCAGTTTAAAATAAAACTGGGTCTCATTACTGAGTTGCGCTACACCTGTGTGGGTGTGAATTTGCATGTATCACAGACACTCTACCTGGCAGTCATCCACTTTGGTTCTCATCACTCCTTTCATATATTCCTTTTCCATGGTGGGGGATACACCAAAACTGTTCCCCATGCACAGTATCTCTGTTCTTCCATCAGGATATGTCACCTCCACAGAGCCATTCAAAATGACTGACCAGGAATCCAGCTACAAATCAAACATTGCAGGATACATGAAGACCAAATCACTTAACTTTGTGATATCATACTGTATAAATACAACTCTCACAACTGTTCTAAAGCAGAAGTTATTTTTTAGCACCTATTAAAAATTTTACAAGCTCATTTTCCTTAAATGTACAGCTATTTCCAGCTCAAGAAAATTGGAATCTTAAGTTTAATATTAAGAGGTAATGTAAGACTGTGAAAAAATAATAAAGGGAATTTTAAAACAGCACTTGAACACTGAGATAAACTCCTCAAATGAGCTCAAATAGGCAGGAAGCACTTTGTACAGTACAAAGAATGTTTTCTTTTGTTTTTATTGCTTAAGAAATGTGTGAGTGCTTCAACAAAAGCTTTCAGAAAACACAGAACAAAAAGAGGCTTGATTTACCTGAATGTTGCCTTTTTTTTTTTTTTTTTTTTTAAGTGACAAAAGAGGACCTTAACTGTGTGGAATCTGGGATGTTTGGTATAATAGGAGAGTCAAAAGCAACTTCTACTGACCTCTTCCCCATCATTTAGTACAATAGTTCCTGCTCTCTCCACAACTGCAAACACCATCACAGCACAGAGCTCTCTCCTCACTGACATTGTCATGTTGGCAAAAGCAGGCAATTGATGCATGAATTCCAGTAGTTGTTCTGAAGGAGAAAAAGCCCACTGAGTCGTGCATGTCAAAACAACAAAGCACAGTAAAGACAGTTCTTCAGCAAGATGCCTGAGGCTGCCTAAGCTAAAATGCTGCACAATCGTTTCTGTATACTAATAAATCATGTACAGTGGCCTGTTTTAATTACTGGGTATTTTGTAGACACAGACTGGCTGGTCATATCATCAATAGAAACCCTGCAAAGTAAAAGTCAGCATAATGGAAGAATTGTAATGTAACCAAGAGCTCTGAATACAACCAATGATACTTGTAATACTCCAGTCAGGGCAATAATTTAATGATGACCAGAACAGGACTATGTAAAACACAGTGAGACAAATTTTACAAGACTGAGCAAGTTGTTTGGTAAAGCCACCCCCTCTTAGGCTAGGCTTAACAATAAATTGTACTTGATCATTGTCTGGTGGTTTCACAAAGTTCCTCTCAGACAGAGCAGACAGGATTATTGTCTTAAAGGTGACTGCTGCTGCTCTCTCTTCTACATGCACTTGAGCTGCACTTGTACTCAACAGCGAACTTCCTGTATTTTCCTTTTTTTTACTGTTCATAACTACAGAACTCACTTTTAGCAGTCCTGCCAAGTGATTATATGCCCTAAACACATTTTTGCATCCAGTTTGATCTAAAATGTCTACTGAAAGAGTACAATAGGACCCCATCTTTCCCTAATTTTTTATTTACTCTGAAACACAGAAAGGTTGTGGTTAAATGGGACTTCCAGAAGTCATCTGGTCAAACCTGCCTGCTCAAGCAGAGCCACCAACAGACAGTTGCCCAGGAACACATCCAAACATCGTTTGAATATCTTCAAGGAGGAATGCTAACACCTCTCTGGGCAACCTCTCCCAGTGCTCAGTCACAGTAACAAAAAGCATTTCCTTGTGCTCTGATGGAGCCTCCCATGTTTTAGTTTGCACCCTCTGTCCTCTCACTGGACAGCACTGAGAAGACTCTGGCTCCATCATCTTTACACCCTCACACCAGGGTATTTGTATGCATTAATGAGATCCCCTGAGTCTTCTCCAGGCTGAACAGTCCCAAGCTCTCTTAGACCTTCCTCACGTAAGAGATGCTCTAGTCTCTTAATCATCTGATAATCAACCTTAATCATCATTTAGTCATACTTCAATAAAAGAAAAATATCTCACCCAGTGAAACAGATTAGATTAAAATTTGGATTCTAGTTCTGCTTTGCTTTCAATGTATTTACTTGTATGTTAACATAGCAAATTAGTTTGATTAGATGCACATTTACATTAAGGTTTTTAAGGCTCCAGTGTTTACGACAAATGTCAAGTCACAGTGTCACAACTGACAATTAAAAATATACTGTGAGAAGCAGAGCTGACATTAATGTCGACTTCGCCAAGGTTCTGTCTGTTTTCCAGTTTTCAATGACATTTCCTTCATAAACCTGTTCTGATATCAATTAGAAGCTGAAGCTTGAGATCAAAAGCGCCAGCAAGTAATAGGTTTCACCCATATTATGTGCGTTTTCTTCTTTGGCTGTATTTGTTCACTTTACATACATATATATATAAAACAACAATAATAAACACTAAACTTGCCAACTACAAAGGCCAATGATTAAAATAAAACCACAAGATCAAAAAGTAAATTTTTGGAGGTAAAGAAGAACATGTTGACAGTATTTTACTACATCACAATACTTACCAATGTCATCATCTGTCCTGTCTATTGGGTCTTTCTCCAAGCAGTCTCTAACAATATCCCTACTCATCAAAGGATCCGATGCCCTTTCAATGTCTTCTTCATCATCATCATCCTCAGAATCCACTGCTGTCTCTGGCAATCCACTGAGATCCATATCACCAGCCTCACTTTCTGTAGCCTAATTAATGTATAAACAAATGAAAAACATTCAAATGTGTTCTTTACTGCTGCAGTTTTCTGGTTAAATGTACAGAGATGAATTCTGTCATCTAGCAGATCACTCAAATTCATTCAGTATTTTTATACTGCTTTTTTCTTTATACAATATTTTAAAACAACTAACAATTGATCAATCCAAACCCACTGTGTTTAAATAGGACTTTTAACATTTGTTTCAATCAGTCACACATACAAAGGATTCAACAGACATTATTTAATCTGTGGGTCTTGGGGGGACTGAAGGCTGTTATAGTTCAAGCAACAATGTCTTGGACTGTTAGCTGAATATAAATTTTTTCACTAAACAGTTCATTTGACAATTTCTGTGCTCACCCCAACTTTGCATTTTCAGACACTTAGGCAAGCAATGTAATTTTAAACAGACAATTTGTGGGAATAAGAACAGCATCAAAAATGCTACAGGAATTTTGCTATCTCTCAGTCACCAAGGATTGTATTTTTTCTTTTACAATTCCAGTTGAACAGAGTTAAACATGGCTTTCATTTGCTGATAAATGGCCTAAGAATTTACAGATGCAGAAAAAATGCAAAGTCATTGCTTAAACACCACAGATGGACTACCCAGATTATCTGTCAAACTTTACCTCCTTGAAATTGTATTTAAATGAATGAAAACATAGTCCAGATATAGCTTAAGGTCATTAGTATAGCACCTAAAGGTAAATATATTCTAATGATTCAGTTTGAAGACCAAAGACTTAATAAATCCCACAAACATTTGTCTGTCACAGCTGATACGGCTGCTTTTTCTCAGAACCTGATTTAATACCATGGCAGCTGCCAAGGCTCAGCTACGACAATTTTTAAGGAAATGCAAGCTTCTAATGAGCAAGTTTTAAGCCATGGCTTGAGAAATCCAGTTTCACAGGCCTTAAAGGGATGGTTGGTTTCTGAGACTCTGGAAGCACACAATGCATTCACATCTACTTTAAAAATAATACATGGGACAAACACACCTACTAAAGCTTGTTTCATCAATCTGTCTCAGGCTGGTAAAAAAGACAACCCACAAAACTAGGTCACTCTCCAAACACAGAGAAGGTAAGAGAAATTGCATTGGTAATTTTGTAGAATCATCTCCCCTATTCCTGCCTCCCTATCCGTGGCTGACATCTGTTACTTTAATGCCACTATACACAGCCACCTCATGAACAGCAGCATATGGCTGGAGATGGATCAGGGCAGCTAATGAGAGTCTTAAATGCTTCTGTCCTACAGCACAACACAAGCTTCCTAACAGCCTTGTTAATACAAAAAGCATGATAACAGCATCTACGCAATATTCAAATTATTCTCACTTTGTGGTTTTGGGTTGGGGTTTTTTTTTTTGTTGTTGTTGTTCATTTTGGGGGTTTTGTGGCTTCTTTGGTTTTGCTTTTGTCAAGAAAAAATGCTGCTCATTTTTTAACCAGGACAGGGAAAGATGTTATTGGCATACAAACAAATCCCAAAGATGATAGCACGGATAGCAGTATTTTTATTAGCAGTCTTACTGAGTTTAACATGCGTGTTCCTTGTGATACATTTGACACAGCTGCTGTAACTACTCTTTCGAAATAGCCTTCATCAAAAGTGACTGGTGGAAAAATTAGTAGCGATGAGTCAGTCGACACACAGCTTATGACACCAATCTGTCAGAATCTGAAGTCTCCAACAGTGACAATTCCAGTGACAGTGGGACTGATTCACAGTCAATTTTGCAAACCTTCTCATTAATAACAAGTGCCCCTCCTACCTGCACAGATTAAGCTCTCTCAAAAGCACGTTAGCAAAACGAATGCAGGACTCAATTTAGTCACACAATGTTAACACAGACGAGAAAATTCCACCTATTGTACAAAATCTGATTATTAAAAGACAAGCTATTTCACTGTCTTAAAGCAATAAAACAAAACTGGAAAACTCTTGAAGCTCAATTATCAAGAAGAGTTGATGCTATTTAAACCAAATTCTCACACTGAATTAAATGTAACTTTGTACTCAGAAAATGCTTTACAAATACTACTAAAGGCTACAGGATTTCCCAAAGATGATCACTTTTTACACTTGCTGGAATTTTTTTTTTGACAACTGAAGTTATTGATGGATAGAAAGTAACTATTTCTAACTTCCTATCAAAAAATCCAAACCATTGCAACAAAGAAGCTCAGCAGTGAATGCAATAATCCACAAAGTAATAAGATGGTTTGTTAATTCAGGACACCTTTAAAAACACCTTTTGAGGAAGAAAATACATTTTTTTCAAACAACTTTCTGAAATTGCTGTGATCATGCAAAAGATAGCAAAGGAAGACAAATGTAGCCTTTTTGCATGACAAAACAAAACTCAAAACAAAACAAACAAAAAACCAAAAAACACCCCACAAACAAAAACACAACCAAAAAACCAAACCAGAAAACCAAGAAAACCTCATCCCACAGGGGCTCCTTGTGTTTATACATCGTAAATAGCTTTTTTAGGCTTAGCAGCATCACGTATAATATCAAGTATTCAAGGTCCTCTTGCTGACGCATTAAACTTCATGACCTACCTACTCTGAGTGCTTTTGTACCCACTCCTGTGTGAGAAAAACCAAACATGTCTGCACAGGAACCCTTAGTTATTAAGCAATAGCCTTGCATCTGTCTAAGACTGAAGGGGAAACCTCCATGAGCTCCTTTGGGCATAGGGGCTTCCTTATGAACATCAGCCTCCGAAAACCCGAACACAAGATGAATTTCCAACAGGATTTGTACTACAGTCAATCATGAGGCTTAGATCTTCTCAGGGCATGTAATCAAGGATGAAATACACCTCGGAATTTCCATTCCTGGGTGCATGTTGTACTTTGCTTCTTGGGCAATAAGAGAAATTAGTTTCACTTAAATAAATCTAAAAAGATTGCATGCAAGAAAAATGCTGGTTGCAGCCTGAAGTACAAAAAAATGTCTCTCCAAAGTCTGAACACCAACTGAGATAGCAAATTTCTTATGTCATCTTTCCAACTGTGGAGAAAATTTTTGAAGCTTCAAAGGAATCTCATAATAGTGACAGGCTAATATTTTATTTGTCACATCACCAACATGAGAGTTAAGAGACTAAGACAGACGTTTTCAAGCCTGAGTTGATGGAGTATTTCATATTTGACACCTAAGGAGAATCTGACCAATTTTAAGCAGTGGCTATAAAGGCTAATATTGCACCAATAAAAAATCCTTGCTTTTATTGAATCATTGCTTCAGTTGCTGAGGATTTTGAAATCCAAACACACTTCCAGATTTAAGTCATAACAGCTAATTAAACAAATACTGTGAAATAACTAGGGAAAGATGTAAAGTAAAAGAAGCCTTGTCTTAAGTTCTTGGTAAGCCTTTGCTTCCTTGACTGACTAGCAGAAGAAGGGGAGGATTAAGAAAAAGAGAATAGCATTAATTCCCCTTAGGTCAAACTGGGCAGAATGGGGAAATGGTGGACCCTTCTGGTCACTTTAGACTGGCAGGAGAGGAAACTGGTTAATCCCCACTCTACTGGTCCTTCCCTTTTTAGAGGCATCATGAAGATGAACATAATGAGAGGTGATGGACTACCTGAGCAGCTAAAGAAGATGACTTCATTTACTGCCTCACTTCCTCCTTCTCCAATGAATTTTTGAGTTTCTTGAAAAAACAGATTAGAAGAGGTCAAAGGCAATCTCCACCTTTACACAATCAAGAAACTCTCACTCCAGTGTAACAACTGCTTCATCACACACACCCCACCTTTACTAAGGGAAAGAAAGTGGGAAGACTGGGAGAACAGCTTACAAGATGACTGGCTCTGTTTTAAGCGGCCTTCATGGTTTTCTTTCTATACTGGTTTGGGAAAAACTTCCAACTGATGATAACATAAAGACAAAAAAATAGAAAACCTGTAAAAGTAACCACACTAACTACTGATTTCTTAGTATTTTAAATAGACTATTTTAACCTTTACTTTTTTTTCTTTAAAATATTTTAATTACTATCTTTAGGAAACATTGTGTCATTTTGAAGACAAAATTCCTCTTGTAACTATTATTACCACCTAAACCAACAAGCCAAAATCTCCAAACATGCAAGAGAAAAATACCAAGGACAAAAAGAAAAACCCAAGAATAGAAGAAACTTCTTGCACAAACCAGAAATATGTTCCTTGCCTGGTGCAGTCCTTCAATTCCATGAAGCTAACAAAGAAAGAAGCCATGCTCAGCATAAAAAAACCACCTCCACGTTACTTTTCAACCATTGTCATTTAAGAGCTAAAAAATAAACTAAAAAATGAAATCAAGCATGTCATTAGCAAAACGACCCACTTTTTATTTTCTAATTTTTAAGCCAATACTAATACAAAACACCAAAAACACAGGCTCTACCTGTCTCATGAAATGACTTGCAAAAGTCACATTAGCTTGAAATATTCCCTCACGTCATATAGACACATTGGATTCAGCTTCTCCACAGAGAGCAATCATGTCGGGTTTTGTTTTAAATTAGCTTTCAGATGACTGAGTAAAAGTTTACAATATCAATAAATTAAGATGAAATTCAATGCATACAATTGTAATGTGTATTTTTTTATTAAATAGTTATCATATGAACTATAGTCAACTATAATTATTACATGTACAGAAATCATGCATAAATCTAAGGTAATAACATTATTTTTTCATACTACATTGACACAAGTGCAAATGTCCATGAAATACCTTAAAACTCTTTCAGTCCAAGATTTTCATAGTGCTTTCCATATTTGTTCTTTCATTATCTAGCACAAAATTTACAACACAGCAGCCCACATCTGCCACAGAAGGCAGTCTGAGCAGTTTTCCTCACTTAAGATGGAAATGTGTAGCAATCCAGACAAAGCACACCATGAACAGCGTCCTCCCCTATTGCCAAGTAATTGCCTCTTTCTCAGAACTGAGCAACATCTGCCAAGACCACAGGCATACAGAACATGGACTCTGGAAGTTACAGAGTAGATTAAGAGGACCTGAATTTACAGGAGCAATAAGGAACTTCATTGAAACTGCAAGGGTGGCAGGGGGCAGTTCACAGGACAATTTACCTGAGCTATTCCAGTCATTCTGGCATTAACCAGAGCCCTGCACTTCAGCAGCTGATACAGTCAGAAAGGCTTTATCTTAAGGTAAAACCTCTTTATTTTGCATACAGTGACTAAAGGGCAGGCTGCATGGACTCTCTGGTTTGAGAGACAAAAGACTGGTCTCCCTCAGGAAGAGCTGCTGAAGGGTGGACCTTTCCCCCAGGAGCTACCATATCAGAATCACGAGAAAACAAAGCTGACATCTTGAGAATTTCCAAGCAATACACACATCCTGGGAGGGTCTCAGAAAGGATGTTCCTGGTTTCCTGTACCGACAGTGGTATCTGGGCAGGCACCAGAGGGCATGTAAGGGTGGCAGGAAGCCACCAGTCTGAGGACAGGATAAGGCAAAGAAAGGCTGGCAAAGAGCTGAGCCAACACAACAATGCTTCCCAAAACAGGGAGGGGGAATAATACATGTTCATGAGGTTAAATCTCCTCACTCTCCAACCAGGATCATCATCTAGTAATACATATGACAGGTATAGGAGGCATTTAGGAGCATACAGGAATAGTATGTGCGTTCATATAAGAATCATTAAGCCTAGGAATCAAGAGCAAGCATCCATACATGAGAAGCAGCAGTGAATGATTTGCTTTGCTAAGTCAAAAAGACAGAAGCAAGGAATTGTCCTTGGCAAATCCAAGCCAACACACGATCTACTGATATTCAGCATCTCCTTCCTCTCAAGTCACCCTACAGAGTTTGTCACTTGAACTTATTTCCTAAAACAAAAATAACGGTATTTAAGGACCTTACTAATTGGCACCTGAAATGTTTTTGAAACTTGGGTGGGGTAAACACAGAGGTTGATTTTATTTTGGTACGTACTTCTTATCCTAAAAGAAATTCTTTCATGTGCAACGTTTGACAAACAAATTTAGATACCGCATTAATATTTAAAAGGAAGTATTCTCAGTTCAATGCTGAAAGCATCTGAAGATTCAGCTTCATGATTTATTAAAAAAATCTTAAAAGGCCATGAACATATTTTCACTGGAAGCAGCTGCTCTTAAGGCTACAGAACTAAAACTTACGGGATGCAAAACATGACATATCATTACTTCAGATTTCAACAGTAAAGATCTAAATAACAGTATAATTAAAAAAAAAAAAATTATCGACTGCAAGACAAGATGATGATCTTTCTAAATCATTGCCTTCTACTCAGCCATAATGAACAAAGTCCATCCCACTGAACACAAAGATGCCACTATATACAGAAAATAAGAATCAAAGGAACAATGATCATGAGCTTTGCCTAAGACTTACTAAATTTGAAGTAAAACAGTAACATGTTGATGACTTGGTTATGGTTTATTGGTTTTGATTAAACACTTGGGAGAGAATTAAAAGGCAAACAATTGAAAGAGAATGACTGATCCATTCTCTTGGTTTAAAAAAATATTTTTGTTTATTTAATCCTTAACTTGGCCCTAGAGAATTCAATTTACAGACATTTTATTTTGTTTTGGTTTGGAGGTTTTTTTTGGCAGTACCTTAACCTAGCTTAACACTGCTACATTTCATTTCTTTATGACTGAAATTGAGGCCAGAAATTAATGATTTACCACAATTAGAGAAATCAAGTCAAACAATACTTGGTACCATTAAGTGAAATTCAAGAATTTAAGAACCTTATCAGTTTCCACACCTGAATTTACCATTTCCTTAATAAACATTCCTTCAAGTAAATGTATTAAGACAAAAACATGATGTTGCATTCTACGGTACATGGTCATGTTTCTGGATGTTGATCTGAACATAGGTTATTATTCATACTTTGACATTGGACAATTACACAGTTCTTGATCCATCTGTGCCAAGTTACCTTTAAATGTGGTATTAATTGCAGATTAATTGAAGAAATTTGATAATATTTTTAAGAATGGATTATGCATTATGTTTGTAAATTAAGTTTAAAAGAATACTTAAGAAGTAAATTTTCTCTGTGTAAATACTTCAGTAAACCATTAACTTTCTCCAAACACCAACCATTATATTGATTCCAGCACTGCAAATGAAATAAGTAGAAGTCATAGACCAGGTTGGCAACTACATGGAGAAGTATTTTTCTGAGGTTTCTTTAGCTTTTTACGTTGTTTGGTTGGGGATTTTTTAATTGCACAGAAATTCAATGATGTTTTTCACAGTTATGAACGTTTTGCTGAAAGTCTTTGCAAAAAATTTACTTCCGATTTAATCTAAAGAGTAACTGTGTGACAGTAACTACGTGCCACCTACAACTGTGCCTCTAGAGGTACTTGTTATTTTTCTGTTAAACTGGAAATCTTTGTAATGAAAGGAATGAAAATCTATATAAGACTAGAAGAACGAAGCTGATTTTACATCTTCCTCACTCTCATGCTATAAACCTAAATCCTGTCTCAAAGTAATCCTGTCTTCAGAAGAAATTCTGACAAACATACTTGACTGACATATGCTATGCCTGAAGTGTTCAGCTAATTGGATCATTTTGCAAAAATAAACCTTTGCATTATTGTAATTACTGTCTAAATTGAACTGGGACCTTTTTATAGCCTATCTTCCTTCACAAAAAAAAAAAAAGCCTATAAACTTATTCACCTGAAGGAGACTACATTCTACAACTGTGACCACAATTGAACTTGTACATATTTGTAGATATGCTTTTCCTGGTGTTTAAATGACTACATTTGCAATTTCAGAAGCATCTCAAAAAAACATCATTCCTCTTCTAGTTAACAGTACTTCATGTTGAAGTGGTCTCACTACTTTATGATTATCTTGATAGAAATATATTTTAATTGGATCTGATTCCTTCTTCTCAGAGTAACAAATTGGTACACTTTCCTATCAGGACAAATCCTCCTCCAGCATTGCAAGAACTGTAAACATCAAGTGAAAAATGCATAACTCCTCATTTTATTTCACTTAAACTTTTTCCAACTTATATTTAAACTCTGGATCAGTTTCAAAGTCTCTCTAAACTCAAGCTGAATAGCACAGAGTTTTAAAAGAAGAAGCCACCTCAGAATTAGAACTTTTAAAAAGCGACACCAGTTCAACCTCCCCATCTTTCTGAGGATGGCCGGGAGAGAAAGCACTGCTGAGGCTGGCACCAGGTTTCTACAGGGTGGGGAAATGGAAATATGCCCCTCAAGCCAGGCCAGCACAGGCTGCTCAGTGTTTCTTCCCACCACTGAAGAGGTTCTACATTATGAAGCCAACACATCAAAAGCCTGAAATTATTACAATTCAAACAAAAAGTAGTTTTTTGAAGTCTTTCGAGTACTTCTTCAGACAAAATCTGACAATAGGCAACAGTAAGGGCACTCAGATACTAAATGCAAAACTGCTGGCAATTGCACCTCCCATCAGCATCCCTTCCAGTCTTACCTGGTAGATATCAGAAAGGCTGCTGCTTCCTGAATCACTAGTGATGCTACATCCTGAGTGACTAGATGAAACGTGGGTCACCTGTGGGTGGAGACTGTCAGTAAGGTGCAGCTTTGTGAAATCTGCAGGAAGCTATAGGTGGAGCAGAAAAAGCATCATTACAATTTGAGGGAGACACACAGCAAAATTAATTCAAATCATATATGTCACACTTTACTCTCTGCCAGTACCAACTCGATTGAGAAAATCATTGGGGCTTGAGAATGCAGTATAAAAATTTTGAGTTTTGCAGCTCTTTTAACTCATGCAGAGGTCAGCAAAACACCACCAAATTGTTGCAAATATAAGAGATTTAAGACAAACATGTATCTGAGGACGAACACTAGTGAAGCAATACGCCAAAACTCTTCAGTAGCCTGCTATGGGGTTTGGATAGAATTAAAATGCATACGAATATTGTGCTACTTCCAGAGCCAATGGTTTCCTGCAGAATGAATTAACAAGGGAGTAAAGTCACATACTTTTAAAAATCAAGAAGCACTGCTCTGGATTTGGTAAACTCTTTTGTTTCTCAAGTTGACAAAGTACATTAGAGACAAGGAAAATCCAAGTCTCTGAGCTATCCATTATACTTCGAGCCAAATAATATGACAGCAAATAGGAAATGTGGGAAGACTGATACAATTACAAAGAGCTGTAATCCTGAAAATAGTTTGCTCACATGCAGTGCTGAAGAATGAATTGAGACAGTATATTTGATGATTTAACAATCATTCACCAAGATTTGTGATGTATATTTTCACTATTGCTTTATGCACACAGCTCCCACGAAAATCTTTCAGAACTGCAAACATTTCCAGACTGCAGAAAGTGAACTTCGACAAAGTAAAATACTTGCTATCTGAAGATATATTTAAATGCTATTTCAGGGGCAAATTACTCCTCTCCCCAAGAAGCCTGCATCCCACAGCTAGTTAATAAAAGTATTTTAATGTATCAATTTTGATGTGCAATAAATTCTTCAATAATTTAGAAAAAAAAAGTCTGTTCATTAATTTGTTTCAACTCAGACAAGGCAGATACTCTCATCTCTAAGGAGTTCTGTTTGTATGAAAAATGTCACATGCAGTGTGTCCATCCATGTCAATTATGAATGCTACCTTGGCATTATTACCATTCTCCCTGGATGGAAATAGAAGTAAGACCTCACTCAGCATTAAGAGAGAATAAGCTGATCAGTATAAAAGGTTAGGAAAACAGTCATCTCCAAGTCACAAGACAGTGTGCTTGAAAAAATTATTAGCTCCATACAGCTAAAGACACTGAATGATTTTACTGCTGTTTGCCTTGTTTAGTTCTGTTTATGGAACATGCCCTGAAAGAACCTTGGCTTCAGGATTTGCAGTGAAAATCACAGACAACTGCAAACCTTAGTCTTATTTAGACTGACTGGCATTTCCTATTCTAATACATCTGAAAAGGATTCCTTCATTATCACAGAACGACTGCATCAGTGATAGCAAAAATGGGTACATTTTAAATAATTCTTTCCTAGTAATTTACCTGAAAGAGGGGCTAAAACCAGCAACCAGATACTAATAATCCTAAAAAGCTTCAGTAAAACCAGAGCTAGATTTGATCTTCATCAACAAAGAGAAGGCAATTAACAAAAGCAATACACTAATACACACAGCCATGAATGCTGCCTCCAGAAAAATCTAGTTATGCTCACCACTGTTAATGAAGTATCAGAAGGAAAAAATACAGCATTAGGGAGTGATTTATAGTATCTGTTGTCTTTGCTACTTTGCTTTTCAATCTGTAAATTAGAATTATCGCATAATGGAACCATATATACTGATATTTAGGCTACTATACAACTTTTTTTTATAATTTTGAGCTGTTCTGCAAATAAGTACATATTCCATAGGTAGAGTGAAAGGGAAATGAACTGCCACAGCTTTAGCAATATGTTGATGACTACTTCTCAAAGTATAGTCTCATAATTGAAGCAACCCACATTTATTTCAAAGTAGAAATCCTACATATTATTTTAAGATACAAACACAAATCATCAAAGATTCACACATTTAATGATAACTTACACAGATATATTTTGAGAGTTTTACCTTTTATAAAGCACTAACTATTGCAATCCCAAATAAATATTAACTCCATAGGGAACTACATATGAACACAGCGTGGCACCCAGCCAAACACTTTCAATTTTTTATAGTGCCCTGCAAATATCTCCATGTCATTAACAACAGCATTTATTTTTTATCAATGCATTAAAAATTTTAAAGAACCTTACATCAAAGCAAATCCAGTTAGTATGTTAAAAAGTGAAATCAAGCTATGTTTAATATAATGATTGCACTCAGTGTTTTAAATGAACAGCAAGGATTTATGTTTCGCTACTGCACACGCAAAAGGAAGAGGCACGGGATTCCACAATAACTGATGGAATACACTGCAAATAAAAGCAAGCTTTCTGAATCTTTTTGGCTGTAGACAATCAGCTGAATGCTTGGTGATTACTGGTTTCAGAGTAACTCCTCAAGTCAAAGCCATGCTGCATGAGCTGGACTTGCCAAGTGGTGACAGAAGATCAGAAGCAGGCATTTTTCTTTAGGCAACCTAACTAGTCACTTTGATCCTAATCAAATAGGACTATTTACAAGCAGAAAGCACATGCTCACATCTTTGCAGAACACTACATCTCTGTGCTACATGCCCGAAAGCAGCATCCACTTCAACTGCCCTACCCCCCAAAGTTAAGGTGAGAGACTGCACGAAGAAAAAAATAAAATACAAGAATTAAATAAGCTGAAACATTTATACTGTAAACTCAACGAAAAATGCGCGTGAGAAATACATGCATTTCTATCTTAGTCACATACTGCTATTTAAAATATTTAATATTTTAAAAAAGTAAAGCACTGATGACAATGAAAACCCACATGTGCTTAAGTCTTATATGAAAGTGTGGTGGGTTGACCCTGGCTTGACACCAGATGCCCACCAAAGCCACTCTGTCACTTTCCTCAGCTGGACAAGTGAGAGCAAATACAACGAAAGGCTCATTGGTAAGGAGGAGAGATCACTCACCAGTTACTGTCATGGGCAAAACAGACCCAATTTGGGGACAAATTAATTGAATTTAATATCAATAGGATAATGAGAAATAAACTCAAATCCTAATGCCTTCTTCCCATCCTTTCCCTTCTTCCTAGGCTCAACTTCGCTCACAAATTCTCTACCTCCTCCCTCGCAGTGGTGTGGAGGGGCAGGGAATGGGGGCTGTGGTCAGTTGTGGAAACACATTGTCCCCACCGCTCCTCCCTCCTCGGGTGGAGGACTCCTTACGCTCTCCCCCTTCCAAAGAAGGTAGTCCCTCCATGGACATCTCCAAAGTGAGCCCTTCCCACAGGCTGCAGTTCCTCACAAATTCCTCTGGTGTGGGTCCCCTCTGGGGTACCAGTCCTGCCAGTAAACCTGTTCCAGTGTGGGCTCCTCTCTCCAGAGGGTCACAAATCCCACCAGGAGCCTGCTCCAGCATGGGCCTTCCACAGGCATCCACCTGCTCTGGTGTGGGTCTCCTCCACAGGCTGCAGGTGGATCTCTACTTCCCTGGGGATCAACATGGGCTGCAGGGGTACAGCTGCTTCACCGTGGTCTTCACCATGGGCTGGGTGAATCTCTGCTGGGGCACCTGGAACACCTCCTGCCCCTCCTTCTGCACTGACCTTGGTGTCTGCAGGGCAGTTTCTATCACATTCTCACTCTGTTCTGTGGCTGCAATTGCACAGTTTTTCTTTTCCCCCCTTGCTTAACTGAGTTATCCCAGAGGTGCCACCACCACTGATGAGCTCGGCCTTGGCCAGTGGCATGTCCATCTTGGCACCAGCTGGCGTTGGCTCCATCAGACGTGGGGGAAGCTTCTGGCAGCTTCTCACAGAAGTCAGCCCTGTAGCCCCACACTACCAAAGTCCGGCCACACAAACCCAATACCAGCTACATCCTTCACTCCTGGAGCACATTTGGTAAATGTTTTTCAGTTAATCAGAACAAGGACAAAATGCAACATTCAACAACCAGCAAAAAGCTGTCTACCCCAAACCAGGATATTTACATCTAATTTCTTACTTGCAGTGGAACATGATTAGAAAATAACACCATGAAACCGTGATATTATAACTCAGCAAAAAAATTTGCTACGAACCATCTCTGGGCAGTTAACTTCACGACAATAGGTATGTTTGCAGTGCTACTTTGAGTATCACTTTATTATTAAATTATTAAGCACTCCGTACTTGCATTGAGCTATCATCCTATTCTATAGTTTAGTAGTGACTTTAGTATTTAGTATAGCAGTAAAAATAAAGGTTTCCTTGTTATGTTTTGAAGCACATGCCTCCTAGATCTAGCACATGCTTTATCCACCAGACCATGAGCAGTAGGAGAAAGCCTAAAGACCTACCCTCTGCCTCAGAAACATCACCTATCACAGACTGACACCACCACAAACCAGAACTGAATTCTCACTTTTATCTTGTTTTCCATTTTCATTAAATGACTGCTAGATTTAAGAACTCATTCAAAGTAATAAGGATCAAAAGCAACTTGTATATTTTACATAACAAGCACCGCACTAAACTACAGCTTTGCTGAAGCCAACACCCACAATATTTCTTAACTTCATTACTGAACACTTCGAGTCACCATCACAAGGAACTAGCACACAGAGTAAAAGCATAACAGGGTAATTTGGAAAAATTAATGCATGATTTGTTCTTGAGTAAATATAGTTTCAGAACACAGTATATGTACACCAGTTTAAATAATTAATAATCATTAAAAGGGTCAGAAAACTGTCCTGATAACCTAGTCTCAGCACAACCTTCTTAAGTGATAAACATTAAGGTGATATATGCATAGCTCTAATCACATGTAAGAGACAAAAATTTCTAACACAAAACATGACCTGATAAATAGCTATGATCTAAGCCCTAGTCTTAATTTGACAGAGGTGAAAACATTATTTTATATTTATAAAGTAGCTCTTAATATGCAAGTATACGTACATACATACACACATTTATACAGATGTGTATACATATACATTTTATACAGAAACCAGAGTTAAAACAGTACATCTAGGAACTCCCAATTCTTACTTCTTGAAAACCCTAAACCAAATGAAAACTTAAACAATTATGTGAAACTATCTTAAGGGCGAAGACATATATCCATTTAGAACTGTACAATATTATAAACCCTATCACATCTTCCTATCTTAAAAGCACCATTTTATTACTTCCACCCTCAAAGTGAGTCACCGTGTTATGCATGCAAAACTAACAATTACTTTGCTCTGAATGTGTTCCTCCTATTTTAAGAACATCATTATTTTCTCCCACCCTACAGCGTGCCTTTCATTATAACAAAAGGCATCTTCTATTCAAGGAATCACAGGACTTATCTACTAAAACAGTATTTTAAAAAAGTATTAAATACATTTTCAGAATGTTTACTAGACAAGAAGTGAAAATTCTTGGATATAGCACAAAAGGTATGAGAACAGCTAAAAAATAAGTGAAATTATACCAAAACCTTTTCTTTCTTTAAATAGTTTTGGGGATTTTTTCGAGGGCTTTTTTTTCTTTCAGTTGGAGTTTTATTTTTTAAATGCAGTTATATGTGAAGACATGTATAAATGCAACAACATGAAAGACAGACACAAGAACGTAATTTTAAATCACGAGACGAATTCTGGTTGGAAAACTTCAATATACCACTCATTTTAAGGCAAACATTTATAAACAAGCAAGGCAAGTATTTATATAAGGCAAGCTTTTTATAAACAAGGTCTTCTACTGAAGGCTGCTCACCACTTTATGAAAGATTTATAAAGCCTGCAAAGTGACTGAAGTACATCTGCAAAAAAGATGGGATTAAAGAGAGCAAAGGTGTAACATTCTGTTATGCAATTCTCAATGAATGATTTTATATATAATTAAGTGCCAGAAACAGGCTAAGCAAGTAGACATAAAACAAGACAAACTATCACCTTTATAGCCTCTATTTCCACTTTCTGAAATTAAAGACACACAAGCAAACACTGATTCTTTAACCTCTAAACAAATGCATCTGAGCACCTACTCTGTAGTAGCTCTTTATTAATAAAATAATAAAAGCTACCATATAATAAAAGCCACCATTAAAAAATAATTTTTTTTAAGAAATGTTGGTTATTCCCTTTATAGATGAAACACTTAGTCCCACAAATCTAAGCACGTAAACTACAACAAACTTATTTTGGGATTCTGCTTTTTTCGTGAAGGGAGAACAACAGTAGAAAAATAAAATCAATACTGTGGCTTAGTCTTTCTCGTTATTTTTTTCCCCACCAAGATAGAAATTCTAAAATTTTTATTGCACTACAAAAGTGTAGATCACCAAGGCAGTGTTCTTCAGCACCCTATAAAATGATTAACACTTTATTTCAATGTTTTATATAAACACTTATTTTTATATTAAATGTTTGTACATCTGTTGTATTTTGTATTTTAAAGCTATGCCCACATTTATGGTATTTAGTAAGATAAGGAAGAAGTATTTGTAATAGTGCTGGGCATTCATCAACATGCTATTTCAACATAATTCTTTCACTAACCAAGACAGACATCAAGGAAAACATTTTTATGGTTGAGTGATTTTAAACACAGCAGTCAATGTAAGTAATTACAGAATAATAAAGTAATTTCTATTGATTCCGTCTACAGACCTGATGAAGGCTGACATGTCCATGCAGAGTTAAATTTAAACTAAAAGTGTAAACTATATACAATTAAAATTAGCATGCAATTCCCAGGGAAGCAGGATTTCCTTGCACCTAGGGGTGGAAAAGATTGAGAAGTTTCTATATATTTTCTATTAAAACTTCTGCAAGACTTAAATAAAAACCTTTTGACTTGAATTACGTCTTCTGTATAATCATTCACTTTACACAACAATACCTCATATATTTTGAATCTCTAAAGTTTCCTCAAATAGACATCTTTCTGTGAAACTTCATAGAGACCTACTCTTAAGAATGTTCTTCATTCCAGCACAAGACACAACCTGTGTTCTGAAAATATTGCATTTGGATAGTATTGCTGTTAAGCAGCTGTTTGTATACAAAGCCCACAGCAGAACACCTCTAACAAAAAACCAAACCAAACCAAAAACAAAAAGAAGGAAAGGAAAGAAAAGAAAAGCTTTAGAAGGATCTTTCATGGCAAGCTCTTAATACTTTCCTCCACTGGTATTTTGCTATAGCTAGCCTCCCAAAAAAACTGTTCAGAGATTCAAGCTACTGCAATGTGAGCTGCTGGTCTCGGGGAGAGAGCGAGAGCGAATGCGCAGGAACTTCATTTTGCTTCCCTTACAAAACACACACT
Organism: Pachycephala philippinensis; assembly: GCA_013397055.1. NCBI lineage: Eukaryota > Metazoa > Chordata > Aves > Passeriformes > Pachycephala > Pachycephala philippinensis. The sequence goes on from VWZT01013359.1 coordinate 89,567, forward strand.
GACTGCCACTTACTGCACATCTCATAGCTCTCAGCAGCTAATCCTATGAGCACTTCATGCATTCAATCCTTTGCTTGAAGGACTATTGACTTCTGCAGAAGCACAGGGGTGGTAAAATTTAAATGGGTGTCTGGGGAATGAAGAAAAACTCGCAGAAGCAACTCTCTTTAAAGGAAAAGTAAGAAATGCATCACTGAAACACACCCATTCTTATTCAATTTAACTACCTTCTCTGTTTTATGTCCTAATGTGTTAGCATTTGTTCTTCCTTTTGGAAATATTTGAATCAGAGATTCAGTGCAGCATTTCATATTTAAGAGTGTCTTCTTCAGAAAATCTGGCATAAACACTATTCCTTCAGGAAACACAAATGTCAATTTATTGGCAACAGCTCAAATTAAGTGTGGGGAAAAAAGGAAAACTGTTTTACACAGGTGTTTACAGTGCCAGTGAAGCACAAATACAGAAGAAAAAATAGCAGGATGGATTTAAGCTGAATCATGCTAAACTGAACAAAACCATGTTAAACAATTTTCCAAAGTTTTTCTCAGATTTCTGAAAATCCGGACTCAAACATTTGTAACGTTTTTACAATGAACAGAAAAGATACGCAAGAACAAAATATTTTTATTTAACATTTACTCAGAAGTCTATCTCAGAAAATAGATGGTAAAAGTGTAGTTTCTTCACTGGGCAACAAAGGATAATTCAGTACTTTTAAAACACGGACATTGATGTTCTTAAAGTTACAGCAGTTCTGCTGCAGGGATCAAGCTAAAAAGACTGTTCTACAACTGTTCTGACTGTGGATATACATTTAAGTACTGACAACTCTTTGACATCCTTAACCACGTGTAGAAACATGGTCTGATAATTTTTCTTCCAAACAGTGCAGCGGAAGTGAAATCTTCCAGAACAGAGTTAAGTAGGATTTTCAAATTTGCCTCCTTTTTTCCTTTTTTTTTTTTTCTTTTTCATTAAGTATCTGGTATTCTATATTACTTTCTTTGCTTTAGTCCATAAAGTGATCAGATTTAGGTCAAATCCTATTCTTAGTCACTTTGAACTACTGTGAGCAGCAGAATCTGTATTCTGGTATATTATGTCTGCATTTGTCCCCGTACCACAGGAGTCCCTGTAGGGACACAGCCCATATCACCCCTGGTAGCACCCTGCTGTCCCACCAAGCACTTGCACTTAAGAGCCCTGACAGAGCCTGCACAGCCCACACCCTCCCACAAACTCACAGCTTCCCAAAAACACCGAATAAAATTGGGAAGGGAATTCATCCTGTGGAAATCTACATAATGAAAACCGACAAGTAGGGACAGGCACTCAGTGATGACTGCCTTTTAGGCTGAAGGACAGACTGTTCTGAGGCATTTCAATTGACTTCTGAAATATCTCTAGGGAAAGAGAATAGAAAACTGAGCTCAATCACCAAACTTCAGTAAAAGCTCCCTATTATTTAATATACATGGAGGAGAAATAAAATAATAAAGCTCGGCTTTGCAGAGATCTCTCTCTTGGGAATAACTGATTTTCATACTAAGAAAATGCATGTTCCAGTTGATGGTTTTCCCACAGTAAGTATTTCTAAATACTTCCTTTTGTGGCTGTTTGGGTGCTTAATACGCTGAGAACTACTGCTGGGTTGGAAACCAAATGGCCCACTTTCAGGGCTTTTGGAGGTTTGTAAGGTTAAGTTTTGAACTCTTTGGCCTATTACAAGTAACTGTGGGAGAGGAAGGAACAGAGAACCTGGTCACAAACTTTGTTTCCACAGGAAACCAGACAAAAGATTTATGCCTAGGGACATAAAAGCAAAAAAAAGTTCAAGAACACTTTATGTGGGCACATATGTTTACAGGAAACGTTAATTCAAACATTTTCAAGGAAGATGTTTTAAATCCTGCAGAGTATTTTAAATAAATAATAGAATGCTCGTGTATATCTCATATACAGACAGAATCTGGATTACTTACACAGCAGTCTCACGAGTGGACATGAGGGATGCTAAAAAGCAATTACACCAGCAGGGGTAAAACTGATGGCACCTGCACCCAGATTTTATTTTCAGCTTTAAAGCACCACTTAGAATTGAAAACCACAACAGAAAAGTAAAGAGTTTACCCCACAGGTGAAAACATATATCCTGGGCACATCTTAAATGTTAAAGCGAAGACCCTGTGAAATGCCTGTGGTTCCAAGTGTTGGAGCCTCCCCATCAGGAAGGCTGTTCTTATACCACACCATGTGTTGGTGGTAGGGAGTTTTATACTTGACCACAGAATACTTTGTGATTACAGCATTCTAGCCAATCTAACAAAGCTTAGTGAAGTTTTTCAAACATTCATGAAGTGATAGCTCAGTTTTGAACTGCAGCCATTTAATCTGAACTACTGCACTGAATTTTACTGCACTGAGCTAACTTAAAATAGTAAAAAAAAATCAATGTGAATTGATTCTAGAATAAAAAAAAATAAATTAAGGGCTACTCAAGTAATTGTCATTTTTTTAAAGATGAGATATGAAAGATGGATATAGAAAATATCTTAGAACTCCCCTGTTTCCAAGTGGAGGAAAAAACTGTTGGTATCACTGTGCAAAAAGACACTGTTGATACAAGGGATGAGCACTAGGAAAATATGCGAAATCACACATTTTACAACAAAAACCAACAACCTGGGAAAGCCCCTGTCAGAAATGACTGTGAAAAAGTTTCCATGTATCAGCTGATCAGAACGTGACTGAACTGTTCAGGTGATGCAGCAGAAGGAGAACCCAATATGATCACAGCATGCATCCTCCAGAAATACAGTTCTGGGCTCTTCTCCACGACCCCAGCAGAGACCTTATTTGGAAATGTTGCACACATTCCCAGCTGTGTGTTTTAAATAAAGATGGCTTAAAGCCATACACACACATAGAGTCAGAGAAAAACCATCAGGATTATCAGAAGAAGAAAAACTAATACTTGACAAAGTGCAGGAAGAGCACAGCTTTTTCAGCCCACCCTGAGAGAGCGTATGATCGCTATCCAGAAATAGAAAGGAGGAAAAAGAAGTATTTCCAGTAAAAGGCAATGCAGGTGTAAAGCCTAATGAGCAGGAAGCTGAAAGAAGGCTGCTATCTAATGAACCACAGAGATTCTCCAAACCAGACTCCACAGGAGCTGTGGCAGAGAAGGCTTTCAAACTGAAGCGAGGCAAAGTTATGAGTGTGCTGCACAAGTGTGTAATGGCAGTGACCCAGAAAATCCTTTCCGGATCCATGTCACTCATCCAAGCAGAAAAATCTGAAGTGAGCCTGTTGTTTTATATACTTATTGTTCAGAAACAAACTAACCAACAGAGGAAAAAAGACAAAACCCAACATGACTAACATAAAAACATTATAGATTTTCTTATTGGTAGCTTCTAAGTATTCTGTACACTTCCAAGGAAAATTTTTTAAAGATACAAATATATAGGGAGCTCCTGTGCACAGATGCAAAAACTGAGCATTGCCTCTATAAAATACCATATTAATTGAAAGAAATTTGATGAAAATTTAAAGAGAGACATGACTATTCACAAGCAATTAAATGGAAATTTTGTTTGAAGTCTGAAGGCTGCAGCCATGTCAATGCCACCCTTGGAGTTTTAACTAAAGGATTATCTTTGCTTTAGAGTATCAAGGAATAGTTCAGGAGAAAAGTGGGTGGAAGTTTCCTCTATTTTCCTTGTCTGACAATGAAAGATGCACACTTCTGCTTCACCTCTAACAAAAAAAGAACATGAAGAATTGCAATATTACAAGACAAATAACACACCAAGTGGACCTCAAAGCCCTTGCTAAAGCTTGTTTTTCCAAATATTCTGATTGTAGCATTTTTTAATATAAAGCAAAAATGTATATTGCCATAATTACTAGTTTTAGCTTGCTAATTGCACAATAGTGAGCATTTTAAAACAATGTTACAACTTTTTTTTTAATTGGGCAACTAAAAGGCAATTAATTTTGATTGAAAATGGGGATGTTATTTTCAAAGGTGAATTTTAAAAGAAAGATTTCTTAAAAACACCTTGAAAGTCTGTAGATAATACTTCTGAGACCAATGCACAGAGTAAAAAGGTTACATATTTGCATTACAGATAGTAGAGGTAGTCCTGCTATTTTTCTGGATAACATAAAAATAGTACACTAACAAGATAAAGTATTTTTTAACAGTGAGCATTTCCCTTTATACATGACTAATGCTGCAAAATCTTCAAATAGTATGATTTTACCATAACTATGATTTTTAATGCTATACCAACATGACTACTAGTCAAACAGCTTTATTACTTATTTTGTCAGTTTTGCAAGTGCAAATGCACTCATGCCATGGCAATACAACAGAGGAGAATGTTGCTGTAACACCCCAAGCTTTGCTTGCTACATTATTTTACACTTTTCCTCATACGGCAGTCAAAGAAAATTAATGAAAATATTTTACGCTGACACAACCTTTTAAAACTATATGTGCCCTCATGCAGTCCTAACAGTTTCTGTCACACAGAGCAAGATTCCAACTTCTACAAACTACTACAACTATTTACTGCTTTGGGCAAAAGACTTACTAGTGTGTGCTCACTGTGAGCATAGGAAGGGAAAAAGTAAAGGATCATTTTTCTTCTTTTCATCAAGGAGTCTTTAGGAAGTGCTAAGATGCTCTCTCAATCCTGGAGCACAATGCAGCAACAACCGTGCAAAGTCATTTAAAATTATTTACACATGCCAGGACAGAAGCATCTTTTATATTAATAGTATCTCCAGTAAATTTTGAAACAAACTGTAATATTGAACACTAAATTTCATTAGCCTCCCACCTTGGTTTTTTGGTGCTTTCTTTAATCATGTAACTTTTACAAATGTCCACAACTACATTGTAAGATAAGCAAAACATCAAGGTCCCATATGGAGCCTGACATAATCAAGGCTGCTTCAGAGTAAGCAGACATTGTCAACTGAAGCACCATGTTATTCTGCTTAAAATGCTGACATTCATACGTGACTTTCAGAAATGTCTCTATTTGTGTCTTGCAGGTGTGCACACAGAGTTGGAATCATCCTGTATGGTCCTGCCTTGCGTCAACAGCATCCTAAAAACACACCCATGTAACAACTTCCATATTCTACTGACACCATGAAATATTTCAGAGGTGGTTATTTAGGAAGAGATTTTTACATCACGGTTTGCCAAGCTGCAGAAAAATAAGCAGTACAGAAATCAAGCTGAAATACCAGGACCAATAACTGCTGCCCATTCTACAAACACAATCAGTGACATTCATCTTTTTTCTCCCATCTACCAGATGATAAGCTTTAGGGACTCAGGGTGTGTGCATTTACATCAGCTACTGCATTAGGTCACCTTGCAATGACCACATAATTTGAGAGTCGAACCAACTGCTGATTTACAACAGCACTACAAAGGTAGGGGCTGTTTGCTGTAACACATGGTGCAAGAGATTTATACAGTTACTTTCATAAAACTGGTACACATTTTAGTCATTACTACATTAAGCACGTTATCTCTGCGTGCTTCACTGAATAAAACCCCAGTTGGAACACTGAACCTCCACTTGAAAAAAACCCTAAAAATAATCATGCTACTCTAACTCAGGAATTCCTAAGTTTAATTTTCCCTGGGTACCATCATCACAGAAGGAATACTAATGTACAATACTAATGGAAGTTGCAGGTGTAGCAGTTGACTTTTAGCTGCCTAAACAACTTCTTCCTTCAACAGGAAACAAGTAGATAACTAGATTTTCTATATCCTACTGCTGACGTGCACGCCACTGTTCGGGAAACTACACTTTAGTAATCATTTATTTAGGAAAAGCAGCTGTATTCAGGGACCTTGGAAAATATCTGCTAAATGGAAATTTCCAAAATCCTTTCCCCTGAAATGCAAGAAGTCTCTAATTTTCTCTCAAGACACAAAAAAATCCCCCCCAAAACCAAAACAAACAAACAAACAAACAAACAAAAACAAAAAAAAAAAAACCAAACCAAAAAAACAAAAAAAAACCCCAAACCAAAACAAAAAAACAAAAGAACCCCCAGCAACAATATTATCAGCTGTTGAGAACCTACTGATTTGAAAATGAGCAAGACTGAATAGGACAGAAATTCCCAGAGTCAGACCACAGAAAATATTTGCAGAAGTCATACACCAACAGGGAAGGAGAGGTACACCTAGCATACAGACTTCCATAGTTATTAAAAGAAACTAACACTGTTCTCATTTTAGTTTGGTTTTTGGTCTGCTCCTACAGCTGTGAACAGCTTCAGTTTTAAAATAAAATGAGTCTTCTCTGCTGCTTTAAAAAAAAAAAAATCCAGTTAACAATCATTTCCAGACACAGAGTTAATTATTTAAGTATCACATTTTACTAAGGCTCCAAAATCCATAAATTCATGCATTTTCGTATTCCTCCTGGTTCCTTAAAAGTGAGGACAACAGAAAAAAGATCCTTCTACATTATTTATGTATATTTAAAAAAAAAAAAAAAAACCCT
>VWZT01013359.1:96151-154696 GCA_013397055.1 Pachycephala philippinensis
CTCTATAGTCAGCTTCTTATTCAAAGGTCAAAAAACCCAGCTGAAAATCCACTGGTGATGCAGGTCAAGACTGAAAAGACCAGTGAGACACATCCAAGTCTAACATCTGACTCTTTCCTGAGCAATCTAGCAGAGAAAAGAGCTACTGCCTGCCAAGAATTTGGAAAATACAGGTTCCTTTTTTCCCTAGTTTGTTATCAGAAATATATTAAGATTTACAGGTCAAGCTGTACCTTGATTGGTGAAACAGCACAGGCAAGTGTTTTGAAGAACCTTTAGGTGTTTACATGTAGGAAAAAAACCCCCAACAACCTCTCCCCAAAAAAACAAAACCAGACTAACAAAAAACCAAACCAACAAACAAACAACAAAAAAATCAACCCAACAACCAACAAACCAACCAACACAAACAAAACAAAACAAAAACCTCAACAAATCAAGAGCACAAAAAACGTAGTTGGGCTAAAATGAGATCAGGGCTGATGGTTCAGCAAATCTAGGATACAGCTAACTAAAATAATTCCCAAAATTCAGTTTAGATTTCCCAAAATCTAGACTGATTTTTTTTTTTTCAACCATGACCAAACACATTCAGGTACAATGTCCTCCATCACCCTGTTTTCAAGCCATCAATCCCACTACCAATAGTAAATGTACGGCCCAGTTCTACACCCATGTTCTCTTTTTCAAGCTTTCCCATGCTCTTTCAAATCATCCTGCATTAGACCTTCCTGACATTCATGCAACTCCTACAGCATTTGGCAGGCTGGCAGGCACACAGCAGCAGATAGGCATTTAGGAAACAATGCTATGGATGGAGGCCTAGGAGCACAACCCAGCTCCCATTCTTCTGGCTCTGCAGGAAGAACAGCAGCACGGAACAGTACGAGCCTATTTTTAACGATAAAACAAGCCAACATGACCGCACACACAAAGGGAGACCCACAAAATAGAACAACGTCATTTTTATGAAACCATTCTTCAGAGGAGGAATAAAAGAAGAAAGCTTTATACCAATTTCTCTTACTTGCAAGGTCACAGTTTGGAGTCAAGCTACAAACTAATAAATCCTACCTAGTCTGTTTGTCCCAACGACCCAGCACACAGCACCTATGCTTGCAGGTGACAGCCTGCAGTCAGATAAAATGAGGCAATATTTATAGACTGAGTGAAAGAAATCCTAGGTTGAGGTATTTGACTATCAGTTCATTGTCTGGGTTTGCAGCATGGTTCCTGGCTGTCCCTATGCCTCTGAAGATGAGGCAACTGCAGTGACCAAGAGGATGCGTCACTGTCATCAAATGTTGGCATATGGTCACCAGCCAAGCCTGGGACAGTTGAAATAAGTCATTTACAGGTACAAAGCTACAAAGGCTACATGGAGCTACATTTTATGCCTGCCATGGCATTTGTTAGCTTATTAACAGATCCTAAATGCACATACAATGTAATACTTTGCTCTTCTCTGCATTCTAACTCACAAGCCTGCTTTTCCTCTATTTTGAAAAGCAACTGGCTCTTGATCCATGTTGAGAAGCTGGAACTGAAAGAGAAGGCTGGTGTTAAACCAGTTTGCTATTTCCAGCCCAAAGGAGAATTCTCCATCTCCATTTAAGAGCTGGAAATGCCATGGAGGTATGCGTACATTTGAGTGTAAAGAGTCACAAGTGTTTTCACTAAGCAAAATCTTTCTGACATTTTGTCAAATGGTTCAGAGCTTTCTGCTGTTTACAATAGTCACTAAACTGGCAGAAGACATGTAAGGAAAGATCAGAAAACCCATTTGAACTAAAGGAAGGGCAGTCACGTTCCATACACCACAAACAACAGGAACTATTGAAATTGTAGCAGATCAAATTATTTGATGCCTTTTTAAGGTGTTCCAGACAAGCTTTGGAAGGATCATCTTATTACTGGAGACATCACCTCGACTGCCTATAACTCGGTACTTGGGAAAGGCTAGAAAACTACTCAGTCCAAGCTGTGAGGTTTAGCACGCTACTTCCCATTTAGGAAAACCCTCTTTCACTTTTCATGAAAAGGGAACTTCAACATGCCAGGATCTTGTGCTCCAACATCTGCAATAGACACCAGCGATCACAAAAGGACCTATGGCCTTATTTTTAGCTTTTTGAGCAGCTTAAGGTTTAGGCCAAGTATAGAATGCCAGGTTAGCTGAACACCATGAAGTTGGTTCATGGCAGCAAGCTTCACATTTACAGTGAGAGCAACCCAAAAAGACAAATATAGCCTTTTGCCCAAAGGACCAACATTCTTGCTAATGGAATTAATAGAATCTTGCAGTCCAGTAACCAAGTCCAGCACCACGAGAGTAAATTACAAACAACATACACACAAAATTTCCTATCTTCCAGTTATTTCACCAAATGTTGTGAACCTTCATCTTTCACACGTGAAAAATAAAATAAAATAAATTTAAGCAATAACTACCTCCACCCCAACACCTCAGATGTATTAGGGACCAAGTAGAAGCACTGCTTGTGTCAGGTACTATTATAATGTAAAGCTATTTACCTTCAACATCACTCACATAACAGCGTTGCAATCTGTTGTCCTTCATCTGTCCTTCTAGTATCCCCATACAAACAGGGGGTTTGGAAGGAATGATAAACACTCCAATAGATTTTATCTTTTGGGCATGGGATCAGCTTTCACAAGTAACCCACTGAGCAGAGACCTCTTCAGCACAGTTTATTCTTCCCCTGGTTCTCAGCTGAATCATCACCATCTCAAAATGAACAGCAAAAAGACTACTGGCAAGCTGACAAAATTGGAATAACCACCAACCACCCAACTCTGGGATACCATACGAGTGCCAGTGACATTTCTTTAACAGATTGATGCGTTAAGAATGCAGAGGTTAGAATCCTAAAAACACTGCAGAATTGCTGGAGTCATGCCACACTTCTCTAGCACTACAGCTACCACATTCTTAAATACAATATTGAGAACAAAGTGTGGTGGGTACAAGGTTCTTTGGTCAAGGTTAAATCTCAAGACATTAATATTCCATGTTTCTCAAATCCCTAATATTAACCATATTTCTCAAAGACTGGTTCAGTATTACACTTACCTGCACAACTCCTGAAAGAGCATTTTTTTTTCTCTTTCTAGTAGTATTACTTCTATTAATTTCAAATTTTAGAAAAAGCTAACAAGAATGCATCAGCAATATTAAGTGAAAAGAATTAGTAGTCTGGTCATATATTTGCTGTTGCAATCAAGATATCAAAAATAGAAATCAGACTTTAATAAAAGAATCTTAAGATCCTGAAAATCTTGTCTCTATTTCAGTCAAGCAAAAATCACACCACTGTGCATCAATTGAGGGGTTAGTAAAATTAGCTTAGTTTTTGAAACATCAAGGATGCTGTTAAGGGCTAATTTGTAGCAATTTAAAGCCTAGAATACAACAAGGAATAAAAAATGTGCAAGACAATTGAAGAAAAACAAGCTTTAAATAAGCTTTAAAAAAAAATTATACTTCAGAGTTTTGAGCACTGACATCATGACCCCAGAGTGCTAATGGTCTGAACATGGCCTAAATGTCTATGCAATTCTAGTTTAGGATTTAGAAATCATAGTTCCTAATGCTCATATTCTTAAATCATTCCAGCCATCTCTTAATATTTCATCGATTTTGCCGACAACCTGTAAAGTTATCAAGTACAGAAGTATTTTTACAGATAAGCTTCAGGTCATGTTAGCAGCAGAATACAGAACACGAGACACCTCCCCTTGCTTTTGCATACTGGAGTAGTACCAGCAGCAATCATGACCGTAAAAAAAACGCAACACAACTCACAGCATTTTCTAATCCTCTTATAAGCTAGATATTTCTTTACATATCACTGAGATCCCCTGCCTTAGATAATTAAAAACGAAATTTCCAAAAAAATGTAATTGACTTCCTCTCACTGGAATATTTTTACGGTTTTGTTTGCTAAACTGTTGAGTTTACGTCACTTGGAAATGAAGTACCAGCATAAGTATCACTGATTAAAACCCTTGAGCCACTATTCAGCAAGGGACTGCAATTATTTTGCAGGTGGAATAATGAACTTGAGATACTGAGGCACAGTATTTCCTTAGTTTCCTTAGTGCTTGCTTCTGCTTACAATGAACTTCATGCTACTCATTGAGCATATTGTGAATTTCCCAGTATTTTTAACTTAGGCTACTTAACACATTATCATCTGCTTTTTAGAGTTTCTCTTCTTATGCCTTTATTAACTCACAGAATCAGGAGAAAGTCAACACTATCTTAAGGGATTTAGGATTTTTTACTTCTTTTGATGTTTGGGATTTTTGGTTGCTTGGATAGTTTCTGTTTTTTCTTAATTGTTGGGTATCAGAAGCTCTCAATTTCAGCTAGATTTTCAGCACGTCTGATGATCAGGCAGGAGTGCCAACAACTCGGTAATAATAAATAGCTTTAGTCTCTCGGTCTCAAAATAGCATTTTGGAATAAGCTGACTTCCCTTTTCAGGTTCACATCTGCATTGTGACTATAAATGCCACATTCCAGTGTGCACCACCAAAAATATCACTCTGCAAACACTCCAACAGCACCACTAGATGTGGCCACTTTGGAATATAAACCAGAGCCATAATACTGATTTTGTTGCAAGGCCTGAAATTCTCTTATTTCATAAACATCCTAAAAAATGCCCTACTGTGCAATCTTCTACATCAACTATCCACATTGACCTGAAAAAATTTTAGCTACTTCATTACATATAGATGGCAGCCTTTCTGGTATGGTTTTGTGGGTTTTCTTTTTTTTTTTATCTCCTCTCACTTTGAAATATGCTGTGCAATCCCCAGGCATTGAAACCATAACAGAAAGATAGCAGGACATCTTCTATGTGCCAAGGATGCCCTCATTGCCATCTCTACAGGTCACTAAATGCATTCACAGTCATTCCTATGAAATTACCCAAATTTTGCCATTTATAAGCTTTTGGGGAAATCTGCAGTTAAATATTGTCCTGCAGAACAGGAATTTAGCCAGAGTCTACCACAGATCTCTGGCAGGATGCCAGGCAAGTCACTTAAAATCAACCTTTCATATGATCATTAGGCTGTGAGTGCCTGATCTGGGCCAATACAAAAAATTCAAGCAACAAAATCCATCCTTTGAGTGCTTATTTACACCTACGCATGCTGTGGAATGACCATCTTAAGCTCTCAAAATTCTTACGTTTTGCCAAAGATTTGCTTCAGCATACCTACCTGAAAAATTAAGATAATGCCACCCCCGCAATACCTTAATTAATTGCCTGAACAGTGCAGTTACAAGCATCTTGGAAAGCCACAGAAGAGAATAATATTTATGCTTTTCTCTTCCGAGTATGACTTGAATAGTACACCATAAACACAACCTGGCCTTTTGAGCAATGAAGCTAGCCCAAATCATCAAACAGCTGCTCATTACATCAGAGCTATCCATCTTGAGATAAATCTTGCAGAAGATACACGGTCGTGCAATTCAAGACTCTATCATAATGCACCTATAAAGAGGTGAAACACTATTTCTAATCACATCAAAAATCCACAACCCCTTTACTGGTCTCCAGAGAGGAAATTTTTTTTCAAAATACGCAAATTAAAAGGAAAGGAATAATCAGAAGGGGCCAAACCAAAACCCTGGTTTGAGTAAGTGCTAAAAATAAAGGTGCTTAACAACAAAAGAAGATAATCTGTATCAGGTCCCAGTGCAATGTAATTCATCAAGATGAACAAAATCATAACCATCAGCAGCTGCAGCAGCTAACAGATCACTACTACCTTTTTTCCAGATGTGAATATACAAACATGCCAAGGCTTAGCAATTGTAGCCATCTGATCACAACACCGCACCTCTCTTTCCCACAGCTTATTAGTGCTGTGTGATGCTTGCTCAAAGGACAAATAACAATACCAGGTTACATTATTATATGAGTTAAGAAAAAATACTGATGATCTCTTCCAGTAACAGAAAATTATTTCTAGTACAGTTCTAGGTTTCTCAGGGAAGCATGCCAACTGGCACCCTTACTACATATCAAACTAAAAAACCGTATTTGAACAGCTCCCATTCAAGACTTTCCCTCAAAATACCACTCATTTCCTTCTCCTTCCTGGGAGACCCCTAGCATACAGCCACAAATCTTCGTGAACTAAAATATGGTAAGAGCAACCCAAAAAATTTGACTTATTGCTTCCAATATTTTTTAGTAATTCAAGACAGGTCAAGCACATCAAAGACTGTAGTACCCATGATCACTAAAGAAGTGTCACTGTGCCAGCAGTGAAACATGTTCTTTATTAGCAGACTTTATTTCAACTACACCTGAAGTAAAAATATACTTTCTTACAGGTTGTCCATAAGTGACTCCAATGTAGTGTGCCATTCATGAGTTGTTAATCATTACACAGTCATGTAAGAACCATGCATCTCAAGTCTCATTTTTACAAGTCATTATACCTGTCAATTCTTTCATTTTGTTTTTTTTTTAGTTGACCTTGAGTAAAGTTCCTACAAACAACAGACACAAAGGAAGAAGAGAAATGAGATAGAAAGCTAACACTTCACAAGGCCCAAGCCTACAATGGGAACCTTCATGCACTAGACCTTCATATGATTTTTTCCACATATAATAAACCAGGTATAGGATGCAATGTGTGAAGCTTTTCAAGAGATTGTTTCAACATCCACAAAGCAATACTTTTTGAAATATCATTAATCTTCTTAAAATTTAAGATTAGGAAAATTATAATGAAAGCACTACAAAGCTAGTTGAGAGGACTCTCATAACCAGCAAGGGCACAGCCAAATAGAATGAACCTACTGAAGATGCCATCCCTGGAAGTGTTCAAGGCCAGGTTGGAAGGGGCTCTGAGCAACCTGGTCTATAGAAGGTGTCCCTGTCCACATCAGAGGGGTTGGAAGAAGATGATCTTTAAGGACCCTTCCAACCCAAGCCATTCTAAGATTCCTTTAATTACACAAAATCTGTTTAAGTACATTAAATACAAGAACTAAGGAGAAGTATTTTTTCAACAATCCAGCTTTCATTTCTCTTGCCATCTTTCACCCAGAGAGTGATTTTACTCCCTGTTAAACAGATGACAGTAGTTGTGTATCAAGGAACATCACCTTCAGATATGTGTCTGTAGCACTGCTTCAAACTCTTCCAATTGATGAAATATGAGGCATGTAAGACCAAGACACTTGATTGATGATGATGATGATTTTATTTTTTAAATTAAGAAAAAATCTAGGAAACACAAGAGCACTTTTTACTCTTCCTCTCTCCATTTTCACCATGATTAACACAATGGCCAGTTTGCACACCATTTTCACAGAACAGTAGATTTAAACCATATCCCTCAATTCCTAACTAAGCTAGTGTGAAATTAAGATTTAACAGCATTAACTAAAATTAATTCACAGAAATTTGTGAAACCTTGCACAGGAAATTTTTGCATTCAGTTCCAGATTGGAACTGAATTTTGCATTCAGTTCCAGAAAATCAAGCTGTGAGACTCTGGGTGGGGATGTCACAGAAATAATTAAGCCTCTCTCCGTGAAACAAGTTCAAGTCAGATATCAATAAAATATTTAGAATTCTGGGAACATACTAACATGAAAATAACTCATTACCAGAAATGATTAATTCAAGAAGTTTTCCTCTTAGACCAAGTAAGATAAAGCCTTATGCCTTAGAACTCCAAGCTTCCCTTCCCTCTCTATGAAAAATTTACATCTTTCAGTCTCACCTTCCAAGGAAAATAATGTCTACCTGATGAATAGGCATGAAAAGTTTCATAGCCAAAGTGCTGGTTTTTGCTGAGCTACTCTGTGTCCTAACAGTTTAGTTTTAAAGTTCTATATAGTCTTTAAACTATGTCTTTTGTTCATGCAAAATCTCCAATTGCATGTCAGATAGTATGATTTCTTTCTCTTGCATATATGGGGACATTTGTAAAGCAATACCTTGAGCTTTTTCCTTTTACTATTCCTACATTTTGGTCCAGTCTCCATTTTGGAGAGCGAAATTCATCTCTGTGATTTAAATAACTAAAAGTAATACAACTAGAACATGACAGAGTTTGTAATACAGAATTTCTAAAAAGCTAGTTTATTTTTTCCTTTATCTATAAGAACTTATTTAATATCAGTTAAACTTGCTGTGCTACCAGAGTAAATCCAGAACTTTTCATTGACATTCTTTGGAGGGTAGAAAGAGCTGAAAAACCCAATATACATGCAGCTTTTTAATTTTATTCCTATTTGCAAATTCTAAGTATCCTATTCTATTTCAACTTCTTCAGTGCTTGAGTTTCAGGAGGAAAGAAGGTGGTTTTTGTTTGGGTTTTTTTAGATTAAGTTCTAAATATTTCATGAACACCAAACGGTTTGGTTACATGAACTCCCTTATACTTAGAATGTAATTAAAGAAGGGAAAGAAACAAAACAGTCTACAATAAGAAACTGTGATATGTCTGCTATGTGTGTAAGAAAAATTCACTGGACACATTCTAAAACATTTCTAGATTACTTTCTGTATTTCCTACACAATCAACACTGAATTCTTGCAAAAAAAAATGTTCTTCCTTCAAAAAGTTCCTGCTATCACCTCTTCTCACTATCTACGATTCTTAACTGTATATGCTGAACATACTGTACATATTCCTATGCACATTCTAACAGACACAGTATTCACAGAACATAGAATCATAAATATCTTCTCAAGAAACAAATTTTAAGATTGAAAACTATATTGAACCATATAAAATCTAGCATGAAGATTTAAACATTTTAACTGAGCAATAAGATTCTATACGTTCTTACAGAACTTACAGAACCTTTTTGTCATGCAAAACCTAAATTTCTAATTCCTGACACCTGAGGCCTTGTTAAATAATGTTTGCTCTTCTGCTTATGAATGCATTTTTCCCAAACAATAAACACAGGCAGCCTATGGGATTAAAGCATGACAAAGGTGTAGCTGACTCATGGGATCAATTAGAAAGCATCAGTACTTATGCCTTTTGTTCATTCCATGTTTTACTAACAGTTTCTGCATTTCAGCATAAGTGTATCACAGATGTTAAACGCCATGCTACAAGGCAGCAGTACACTAGACAGAATAAATCTATTCTTATCACCTACAATTGTATCACTTGTGATGCAGCTTACATATTGCTTTAAAGTTTTAACAAATGCACAATGATTTTAACTGAATGCTCAAAGCTTCCTGCCCAACCAAAGTATGTCAGCATTTTTTCAGTAAATTTTTAACATTCAAAAAGAACCTACAGAGTTGCCTTTTCTAAGCTAAAAACAATTTCAAATACAGCCACTGACATTAATGCCACCTCAGGTACAGCTTTCCCTCCAAACCCGCTATTAAATCCACAAGCAGGAAAGCCGGTGAGCAGGACGACAAGCAGTTTCAATCTCCATGCAGTTTGCCCATGACAGGTTATTGATAGAACAAACAGAATTTGCAATACTTACTGAGTGTTTCTCCTGCTGGCCCATAACTCCATGGTTAGCTGGGATTGCAAGTGGTTTCATAATGAAGAAACATAAGCTGAACTGAATTTACACATCATGTACCAATTTCTTATGGATGGCAAGTCACCCTCTACAGCATTAAATTAAAAAGAGGCGGAGGGGGTGAAACCAAGCTGGAGCTAAAAGTGTCACTACTGGTAAGCTCAAAACCCCCCTCGCACTTGTAGTGCAGAGCAGCAAGCCGAATGACAGCATTAGTCTCCATTTTTGTAACACTGGAAGTCTAAGCATGTCAGGACGTACAGAGTCTGATGAAACCCTACATATCCAGCATCCATTCAAGGGAACAAAACCATTCCCAGAGCCAGAGGAATGGGAAAGGGAGAAAAAAAAAAAAGGACGAAAAAAAGCTAAAATGGCTGACTGCACAGAGACTCCCTCAAAAAGGCTTAATACAGTATTATATTAGTCAGGGTGCAGGAACCAGCCTCCAGCACTCAGCCAAGCATTGTTAATACTCCTGTTTCATTTGCAATCACACACACACAAACGCAGCCTCCCCCCTCCCGCCACCACTACCCTCCACTCCCCCAAAATCAGGGCAGCGCACACGAATAGGGACCTCCTCCCCTGGCTGCTAATGATGCTGACAGAGTAGTGACCAGTGATCTCTGTTCCACTCAGCTAACCAAGTTTGCACAATTAATCTTAGCAGCATGACATTGATGGACATTTAATTTTATGATGCCTGTTCCTCACAATCAAGACAAGCACTTCTACCGCCCAAAGAGTCAGCAACAAAAATACAACACAGTTACACACACAAAAACCCAGAAAATCATGAGTCTGAATGCAATACGCCAATATAATTACGTTATTGTGCTTACTTTGGAAGACCATGGCTGCAGGCAGTTGGCATAGCAACGCACAAGGAAAGCCATTTCCTGGGTAGAAAGAATGCTTCCTTTTCTAAATAAAAAATTCCTCTTAGGATACAAACGGCATTGCTGCTTCCTGCAGAAAGCAAAGACACTGAAGTCTGTCTCTTAACCTGCACACAGGCACACACTCAATGCAGTTCGAGTGATGCAAGTGGATGATTTCTCTCTCTCTCTCCTCTCCCTCCCTCTCCCTTTACCCACCGAAATATTCGAGTCAAATGGAAGACACATTCCTAGAGGCTCGCCCCCTCCGATACTTAACTGTTTCACTCATTAAGGTAGAGATGGACAATGCAGATAAAACAGCAAGCTCCTGCCTGTGTCTGGTATCAGCCTCGGAAGATCAAGGCATCCCCAGAGGGGAGGGATCCATTTGCTGCTGGCTCCTACGAATATCACTGAAGTCAGGGTGGGAATGAGGACCCACGTTTACCTCGCCAAATCCTGAACTGAACACGACTTTTCAAGTAGATAATGCTAGAGCAGAGACATCACCTCCCTTTCCCCCACACCCAAAAGAGAGCTGCTGCAGAGCTGTAAACATTTTTATCACGTATTTACAAGCAGTGCACTTGATGAGCTCTCCGATTTTCAGCAGCTTCGCCCCTTCACAGGCCACAGACATCCATCCACAGGGTGTGGGAGGTACATGTCCAGACACCTTGAACATACCACCACAAGCCTTTCTGAATAAAGCTCCTGCTTCTCCTTGCACACTGAACACACAAATTCTACTAAAAACACATGGGGATACAGGTTGTGAAGAGATTTGACATAAATACGGCGTTTATAATTCTCCCCTCAGAATGTAATTGTATCTCAAACTCAGATATGTCCCCAGTCACTCCCATTCACACTACACCACTTCTCGCGCTGTAATAGCAAAATCATGCTGCAGAGGAGCTGAAATGCAACGGGGACTGTGCTCAAGCAATAAATTGTCAGCCCCATACAATGCACCTCTTAAGTGCCACAGGTTTGTACCACTTGACACAGGATTGACCAAGCCAGGCACATGACACTCTTCCATTAGGCTTCAATTTTAGTACAGTTCTCTGTAACATCTTTACAACACATTTTTTAAAATCAGAGACCATCTGGCCTTACAATAACTTCAAAATCTTTTTTTTTTTCCCCCCCCAACAAGGACAATAGAAGAAAAGACTTAACAGTTGTTAGAGAGGCAAAATACACAGGAAAAAAAATGGATACTATTGTCATACAATATGCAGATGCCTTTCCCCAAATTAACATGTATGCTGATAATGAGTTTAGTTTGTTACATATTGATTTCCTTCACTCCTGGCAATGATTGCTAGCAAATGAGGCTATAAAAATTAGTGGAAATTAATTCTACTAAAGCCAAAAAGATCCTGAAATAATCCAGTCTATTTTTTGCCCAATTTTTCTATGGACACATTTTCATACACAACACCTTTTAAATTGAATGCATTTACATTTATGAGAGTTCACGCCCTTGGTCTTTTAAGTATATTCTAAAAGATAAGTTATTCTTTAAGTTATTCAATTACAACAATTAGTTTAGAATTTTGAAAGTCTTTGCCATGTGCCAGTGCAACTAACAGATTATTTTAAAACATTAAACTATGCTTAAGCCTTGTAAAACAGTTTAATGCTAAGTACAATCAATTTTCTGAGGAAGTGCTGATCAGAAGTAGCAGAAGTTATGAATTCTAGGAAGCTTAGGCAAACCCCCTCTAGTACAAAATTTAAAAATACTGCTTGTTGACAAAGCAATTAAAACCCTCTTCAGTCTGATTGGGTGGTCTTGCGGTTAACACCACGAGCAGAATATGAGTATTTTATGCTCAAGTCAGGAAAAAAATGAAGTTCTGCCAAAACAGAAACATGTCCCCAGCACAGGAAGGCAGCACACCACTTTCTGAACTCCATCACACACAGAACTATCAACATGCATCCTCTCTGTATCAGTTGATATTTCCTGCTAAAATCTAGCACAGGTTTCTGTGCCATAAGCCTTCACGAGTAACATGGAAACATGATTAAACCCATCAAAATAATAGTGAAACAAAACTTTCATGTAACAATGCCATGAAACACTTTCTTACTACTTATGATGGTCACTACTATACACCTTTACTCATCTGTTAGTAAATTAAGCCAGTACTTTGTACATGAATGCAAAAATTTTTATCAACGTAACAAAGTTTAATTGATGTTCACATGCATCACACTGGCAAAAACTTCATGGTTTCCAAAATAGAAAAATAAGCCTCTTTACATTGAAAATGTGAAAAGTGACATTTATGTAATTAGGTGAATAAAACACCACTCACAGACAATTTGTGAGTCAAAACAGTTTTCAGAAATAAATGGTCGATTCCATTTCCCTACTTCTTCCTCCTCAACTGCCATCATTTCCAGATACAGTGTGATCATATGTACTGTCCATTTTCAGTTCAGAAAATACTTACATAGAATGTATTTTCATAAAAAATAATTAAAGCAGAAGTCCAGTGAATAGTTATAGGTTACAGTGAAAAACGATTGGAATTTAGATCAGTGTAAAACATGAGAACAATGTATTGTGGAATGTTTCTATCATAAACAAGTATAAATACATCATAGAAAACCTACCTGCAACTTTGTGTTCACGGGTTTTTTCAAAACCCATGTAAGAACCCCTTGCTTAGACTTAAAAGTTTGAAAAAATAAAATAAAATAAAAGCAAGACAGTTTTGCAAACGTTTTTAGGCTATTAAAGTGAGATGTTAATAAACCTGACATGCAATAATTGCACATGATGAGCTATCCCTGGCTGCTTTCAAAATACTGTATTTATAAAAAAATCTAGTGTCCCTTTATGAGTCACAGAAAAGAATGTTAAAAAACCATTTCAAAAGCAACTACAAATGTATGGACATCCTAGGACTACCCCACAGGATTAAGGATTCATAAACAATACTGAATTCTATGTAGAAATTGGTAGAGATCTCAGCAGCATGTATCGTCTGACTGTAATGTCTCCCAACTATTTTACATTCTAGAACATCATCTCACATGGATATCATTCTCCTAAGCAGTGCCAACAACGCTTGGAGTATTAAACCCTTTTAGGTTAATGACAAATGCTGTAACAACAGATCACCTCAATTCCCCAGTTTCAAAGAGTCACCTTAACTCAAAACTATTTACAAAAGTACCTAAATTTTTATACACATTACATACAGAGAGACCATTTTTTTCCTGAAGTACCTCAAAACCAGAAATTATCAGCACATCTTCCCCTTCTCTTTAAACACTATGTAAAGTACCATTTCCTTCAAATGTTCAAATATCTAGGCAAAAACCAACAGAACACTCTAAGGTCACCGAATTTACTGCCACTGCATGACTCCAGTAGCTAGAAAAAACATTCACAGTGAAGGGACAATCACACAGATATTACACAGCTGTGTTGCTGGAATAACAGACAGCTAAATTGAAGAGTGCAAGAATGAAGTACATAATTTTAAGGAAAGTAAGGCAGAGCTATCTTCTCTTTCCCCCGCCCTCCTCACTTGGAAAGAAGGGGAAGTTTAAAACTTAAATTTAAGCTCAGGGCTATTGGACACAACACAGTTAAGCTCCCAGGAGCATACTTCGGAATTTTATAATGCTGGTGTTCTCTGCCTCCCACTAACCTTACCAGAGAGACTACTAAGTAACAATCTGTTGCTCCCATCAGATTTAAAAACACCAACTGAAACCACTAAAAACCCAGAACAATAATTCACTCAAAATGCTCCAGTACATTTAAATGTCCCATACAATACATAAGTCTTATTTCTAAAGTATTCAGACAAATTTACTGCCAACAATTTAAATCTCTGGCCATATGACCTAATTCCATGCCAGCGAGTTCCTATTTATCAGCATAAAGCAGACATGGGATGGTCTAGGCACACCTATCCCTATTAGTATTTTCTCAAGAACTTTGAGAACTTTAAATAAAACTGTTGAATAAAAGAAAATTACCAAATATGTTCTCCAAGCTACTAAAATACCACTTTGGCCAAAACACACAGATAAAGTAACAGCATTCGCCACAGTGATTTTTTTTTAATTCATAAAGCTATGGGGCTGCCATCACTATAAAGATGTTCACTGCACAACTGGTGACACCAAAGCACGACTTCCAATGGAGTGGCGTGTGCTGTTTTGATAACACATTTCCTAATGTTACAGACCATTTGAACAAATGCCCTTCTGTTGAACTGCTGCTGCAGATGAATCTATAATCCAGATCTTTAAAATAATGACAAGCCCAGAGCAGTGGGGCTGGTGCCTCAGCTGGGTGGATGTGCCGTAGACTGCCAATCTTCCCTCTGACGGCAGACTCATTTGTCACCTTCTGTGCACAGCTCTGCTTTCAGTACAGCAAACTTTCTATTTGCATGCCATCCATTTTCAAATGGGAGCAAGTCACAGTATTCATCTAAAATACTTCCCATCGAATTCTCTTCTGTTTGACAATTATGTTAGAACAGACAGGAGGAAAACCTATAACTGATGGACGCCCATCCAAAATGTGACAAAATGTCCTATTTCCAGAATATCTAAATTAGCTTATAAAGCTGGCTTGAGCAAAGGCTCACCACAGCACCAGAGCACAGAAACCTTTCTCTGGACTCCATAATTATTAATGCTTTTCATCTAACAATGCTTTTAGGGAAAGAAAAAAAAAAAAACCCATATCTTTTGTGTTCCTGCTAGGTCAAAATCATATATAATATGTACGTTTGTGAAGTCACTTTAGGTGATGTTTAACTGATTTACCTGTGATTTTTACACAAAGCAAAGCATTCGTTCTTACACAAGCCAAAAGTTAACGCATATTAACATGGCTTTAAAAATATACATTATCATTATTAAATGTAAAAGAAATTAGGCATAAAATTTGCAATATTAATGACTTCAGTTGGCAGAATGGTCAGAGATTAGTTTCATTTCCATAACTGTTTCAGTACTTCAGAAGCGCAAAAATGCATTATGTCAGGCTAGATGGAAGTTTTTCCCAACGTTTACAAAGTTTTCTCACGTTGGTGTAATGACCAGATTTAACAATAGCATGTTAATTACATCAGAGAACGTGAGAAAGTGCTTTTTGTTTTTAAACTGGGGGGAAAAAGCTTGAAAGCAGAACAGCAGACACACTTTTAAGTCAAGAATCATGATCACAAGCATACAGGAGTAGCAAGTTGCCTTTACCAGATCTAAACAGCACTTTGACATCCACACCTGCTGGGGACAAGGTTCACTACTGAGATACAAATAGGCCCACTATCTTGGAGGAAAAACAAACAAATGAAAATACCCACAAAAACTCCCACGTATCATCGTGTCCATACCAATTTCACAGCAGGAATCAAGGGACACAAGTCCTGCACTTACATGAGGCAACCCTAAAATTTCGCAATCCTCACTGTAGAACAATGTAGGAAAACTTTATAGGAGGTGGATAACTGCATACCTCTTTCACGTGTATCCTACTGTTTCACTGTTAAAAGGTAAAAATAAAACTCAGGATTTTTCTGAGGTCAGTCAACTGCCCAAATTCTATATTGTTATGGTCAGTAGTAGCCCCATTGAAACATGTTACCTGAAATATGCTGACATATTTGCATTACAAGGATGATTGCTATGGCACAGAACTGAACATATCTGAGACCAACCAAGGCAGGGGAACAATTATTTAACGTCTCAATATGAAATGTTAATGGATTAAAAATAAACAAACCGCAGATTTTTCAGTCTCCTGTAAATGCTAGCTGGTTTTCTGTTGGTTTTTGTTGTTTGTTTATTCATTGGGTGGCTTCAGCAGTAGTGGAGGGGCAGTATGTTCATTCTAAGCTAATACAACATGCTTTCTAACAGTTTCCCTTGAACTTGCTTAGAAGCTTTAAGGGAGAATCTGAAATTCTGTTCAACCTGCAGACGTAGATGGGATCAGCAGGAAACCACCAGACTGTCTGTTCATCTTTTTCAATGTGTACTTGGACATCTCCCAGAGTAACTTACTACTTACCTCTGGTGTTTTGAGGAAGTTTAACTTTCAAAGAGCTGGTTGTTGTTACAGAGAATTTTCACTCACTTCAGTTGTATGTTGGAAGGAAATAACTCTTGTTTTTGTCTCCAGTCACAGTCTTGTGCCAGGAGACTCTCTGAAGAGCCTGCTCCAGGGGTTCCCAATTAAAATCAACACTGAAGAGTTTACCAGTGTAAGATCATTTTCTTTTGGGAGAACTCTCTCCTTGTGCCCCTGCATATCCTCTCTTGTGTAATGTACCATGTACTAACATATCTTGAGAGCTTTGTGCCCTGCCTCTAGCAACTGTACAGAAATAATTTATACAGATCTTTTATCATAACAAACCCCATGCAATATCACATGTCTTTTACTTTAAAAATAATTATCAAGCAAAATGAGCCAAATTGGTTTTGTCTAGGAAAAAAGTCAAACCATGACATTATATCCTTCAAATAAAGAGAACTTAATATTAAATTCTAATAAATGCCGTTTCACTTTCCTCTTCCCCAATCAAATAAATCAGGAAGCCAACTACCATCACTTGACAGAGGTCCCATTTTGCAAATGTAACACTGCATTTTTTCCTTGCAGTTACAAGATCAGCTACCTAGATATAGAAGTGTTAAATAAAAATAGGTAGAAGTGCACCTACCAGACTGAGTTTCCCTTATTATTTAGTTCTACATTGTTTTGTATTCTAAGACTGGTGTCAGAATTCTTACTTTTAAAGTGGTCTTTTGTGCGCCCCAGATCATTTAAAGACTTTAAAACCAGTTAGCTGCAGGCCTCCACATTCACCAAATTACAGTGTTCAGGAGTAATACATAATTTAGAGGTAAAAGGAAGGAAAAGTAAAATATTTTACATTTTAGCACATGCAAATATAAAATAATTCAAAAGTGTGAGAACACAGTATGTGTAGGTTTTCTGCCAGCCACATCAACAATACACATAACACCTGGCAGCTGTTCCAGCCGCATGTCAAAACTTTACTGTCTGAAAATTCAAATATAAATAAAGCTAACCACTCAAACCTAAGGCCCAGCTCCCAATACCCATTACTCATACAACAGAATACTAACACTTAACTAGACCTTGCATTAAATAAAAAGATTTTCCACAAAAAAAAAAAAAAATTAAAAAAAAAAAAAAAAAAAAAAAAAAGAAAAGAATCTTTCCATCAGAAAAGTGTAAATACAAGGAATTTAAAAAGTGCTTAAAAAGTATGACTACACAACAGGGTGGTGAAGGACAGGGAAAGAATTTACACACAAACCTTGTGGTAAATTCAAGGTAACTACCTTGCTTTACTTAGGACTTGTTAGCTCTCCTGAACTGAACTGTCACCCAGTGCAGGATGCAAGCATGGATAATGGCATTTACACTCAGCAGGATCTAGCCTGGGCACTGTAATACACATATCTACCCAATAAAGTTGGAAAGGGTTTATCCATCACACATTGGACATGCTCTAGCACCTCAATGTCCTTTTTGAAGTGTGAGACCCAAAACTTAACACAGGATTCCAGGAGTGGTCTCACCAGTTCTGAGTACAGTGTGACAACCACTGCTGATCCAGGCCAGAATGCCACTGGCCTTCTTGGAATCTGGAACATTACATTTCAATTCTATACTTTCTCACTTGCTTAGGATATTTTAACTACTGAATTTGTTAATTTTTTTAGAGCTTTGAAATTCACTCAGCAAAAGGATAATTTGAAATTAGTCAAGTCAAATACAAGGCTTTATTAAAACTACTCAGAAACACCTAATAACACCAATAATTTTATCTTTAAGTCACTATATCAAGCTCAGGTCACATAACAGTGGCTCAGATGCTTGGGAAAAAAAAATGAACTGACAGCTTCTTTCCATCCTTTAGTGGGCAAATAACTACACTACTACTACCACTCATGATCCTTGCCTGTACAGAAATGCCAGCATTGAAAAGATCTGTATTGGCATTCTACGAATATAATATGGCAGATCCCATTTCCCCATATGTACTTTATAAACAAACAGTGTTTCTAACTCAACAACCTTATGTTAATGAGCACATCCTTTTTAAAAATATTTAAGAACACATGTATATATTTGCTTTTTTAATTTTCCTCAGCTCTAATCACAGAATCACAGAATATGCTGAGTTGGAAGGGACCCACAAGGATCATCAAGTCCAAGTGGTGGAAATTCAGTATTTGCATTTAGTTACATTATGCAATGATCAATTTAGAAAAGAGTTATGAAAAATCCATTTTTCTGCTGCATGAACAACTTTCTGCCTTGATGACATACCTCACATTTAGTTTTATACCCTACCTCTCAGAAAAACTATCTTTTATATAGTATAAAAGAGCACATCACAAGTCAGTAGCAGCAATAAAAATCATGCTACTCTGGAAAATCTGTGCTATTATTAACCAAAGTTTTACATATGTGTGGTCATAAAGTATTGGCAACCCTACAAGCTGTAAACAGGACCTAGTGTCATTAGTATGTAGAAAAAAACCACCTCAGGAATACTACTGACACTTCAGTTGCAGAAAATACTGCATAGCTTCAATGTTTCTCTTTGAGTTTCCAAATCTAATCACAATTACAAATCCAGTTATGACATCAATGTGAGCCCTTCCAAAGGGAATGTAAGAACAGTAAATCCCAATGGATATAGGAGTTCTGGAGTAGGGATGATGTAATTTATAAAAATAGACAACCTCTGACAGAAGCTGCAAGTTGAGTAAATAACACACTGCATGTCATTAATTTTGCATTAGCTTGCCAGTAGTCATTACTAAAAGGATGATGAACTAACTCTTTTGCTTTGCTTCGGGTGCTACACAAAATAAAATTATAGCGTTGCTCATATATTAACAATAACACAAAACTTAATACATAACTCAAAACAGTAACTATCCCTTACAACACAGATGAAGGAAGGAAGCTGCATGGCTGAAAAGGCGGTGTTTTGCCAGAACACACAGAACACAGGGATGGGAATTACTTATTGCCATTATAACATTACCAGTGGATGTTCCCACGAAGAAACATCCAACTTCCATTAAAAAAAAACGGTTACCATGAGCTGCCCAAATCATCACAAGCATTTTGCATTTCAGGTAAAATTATCCCACAGTTTTTGTAGTGTCTGACTCCAGAATGCACCTAACATGTATAACACACTCACAATCTTCAGGAATTAATGTTACTGGCTGTGTTCAAATACACAGACTATGTACATCTGTTTAGTATTTTGTATTATTTCCCATTATGATGTACACATCAAGCTCATTTGAAATCATGAGCAGATCATCACCATCGCAGAATAATAAAAGCAGTTGCTTTTGGAATTACACGCTGAATTTTGTAGATGAAGAAAAGCTACTTAACAAATATCCTTCCTGGTAAAAGGACACTCGCACTTGGCAGTGTTAAGAACTAGCCCCTTTCTTTTATTAATGGAACAATCAATACAGTAATATTTTATTTTCAACATGAACACTAGAAATGTTAAATAAATTATTTTATACTCTTTTGTTATTAATAGAGACAAATTTGTTTGGGCAAACAAGCATGCATTATTTCTGCTAACGTGTTTAAATCTTTGCATACCATGCTACTTCTCATCAGCAAAACTCTGCAAATTTAGGTGTGCATACAATTACATTTTTCTGCTGACATTACTTAAATTAATTTGTGTCATAACCAAGAACAGAGTGAGTTCAGTTCAATTTTTATTTCCGTGAGGCAACCTTCTTGCTTTAATTTGGCATAAGCCACATAGCAGAACCTTCTCGGCTTCCTTCCTCCTTGCTCTTTACATTTTTCCTCTATCCGAGGAAAAATCAGTTACCAGCAAGTTCCAAAATTGAATCTATTTAAATAGGTCCAAGTACCATAACTCATACAAGCCTCTAAAGCCAAACCCCTCGAACATCCTGCGCTCCGAACATTTCGGGCAACCAAGGGTATTTGTCCCCACTTGTTTCTCTGGGCGCTTTTTTCCTTTGTAAATAGATTTGCAACACTTCCATGGTCGAGGATGCTTGAAAAACTGGTTTTCCCTCCAACCTCTCCACATCCTTTACACCTTCTCACAAAGTCAAGCTTTCATTGTGTCCACCACACCTCCTTGCCCACTGTCCTATCAAATAATTTTCTTAAATGTGGTTCTTTCTCCTAAAAGCAAGCTTTTCTTATTGTTAATATGAATACTCATGATTGAGTCTGTTGTTTGTTTTTTGTTTTATTCAGTGATCTTGTATTAGAATGGAAGCTCCAGACATTTCCAAAAATCATCAGGAACATTAAAAGTTGCAGCTATTTACAGGCTTGGAAAATTGACAGCGTTCCTTTAAACAGATTTCTTGTAGACTGCCAGCTAGGCAACTGTTTCTACTGATTCAAACTAATTTAAAACAACTGAAATTCCACAAGACAACTTAAGTGCATTATGACACTGGCATCAATTTACTATGTAAAATACAATGCACTAACACAAATACATTATATTAAGCTACATCACAACAGTGCTAAGCCCACATTGCTGAAAAGCAAGCACATACGAGGTATTTCATGATCGTATGTAGTACGGTCCGTGGCAGGACATGCAGCAATGTGTATTTTGTAACATACAACATAAGCAAACATGCAGAGAAGCAATGGTATTTTGCTGTTTCTTAACATTAAAGCTCGTCCCAAATTATAATGGACTTCTGTAACAAAGTGCTAAAATTGAATCAACTTTTTGGAATTCTCATCTACTGTGTTAACTACCAGAAAACACTGCTTGTCATCTTATAAATTTCCACATCACCTCAGTAGCCACACACTGAGTAAAGGAAAACAACAACAAAATTCAGGCAGAAAAAATTCACAGGTTTTTTTAAATCCTTCCTAAATGTAGCAATGTGATACACAACAGTTTTATAACGTCATTTTGCAGACAAAAGAAAGGAAAAGGCAAATTTGTTTCATCAAACAGAACAATCTGAACATAAATTTTCAATCCAGGTATTTTAGATTCTCGGCAGACAATGTGAATCCAAACGGTATCAGGAAAAAAAAGGCTATTTTGCCAATGCTTTGCACTATTTGTTTTAAAAGAAGATAGGGGCAGGAAGAAAGTTTTCTACAACTTGCTACTAAATGAGTAGGCTCTTATCCTTTTTAAGAATAGCACACAAAAACAAAAAGCTAGAAAAAACTCTCATGCTTATTTTTTCAGGGAGTCGTGGCTGCAGATGAGATTTGACTCAGCAACATTAGACATGGTTTCATTTCCAGCCCTCCTCTCATTCACATTTTCAGTCAACTCCTTCAAATAAAATCCAGAAGGAATACTTGTCTGCCCTAAACACGTCTCACAATGCTCCACAGCAGTGTGTGAGGATAAAATTGTTACATGCCTGTTACTGGGGTAGAAGCCGGGGTTATTGATGGCTCTGAGCCCACCGCTCTTTTCTTTCCAATACCGGATAAACGGATTGTCACTCCACGTGAATCTCAAGCTGAATGGGATAAGGAAGGCTACTAAAGGCAGAGAGCCCTTTTGCAGCAACTTCAGCAGCTGGCCATAGAAAGCCTGGCTGAGAACGCACTAGCAGCAAATTTCAGAAGCCTGTTAACTAATTCAAATTTGGACTGATTCACACAGGGTAAAACATCACACATCATTTTTCTGTTCAGGGCCATCCAACATTATGGTTGGATGCTTCAACATTATTCTTACAGGCCTACCTGCATCTCTTTAAATATACCCCAGTAAGATTTGATATGTTGCCTTTAGCAAAGTAAAGACTACAGTACAGACTAGTAAAAGCCAACATCTCAGTTTACACACCAAGTCTAGAGAGACACAGACTATCACAAACCAGGGAGTTACAAATCACTACTTGTAATCTCTAAGCCACTAAAGAACAGCACCTTATTTTGGACAAAGTGATTTTTCTTTTATGAACTTGTGTCAATTTACACCAAATATTCCATGGATTATATACAGAATAACCAACTCAGCAACACCCAGACCAAGCATGACTAATTCTTCACAGATGCACTGAAACAGCCACAAAGTTTAGTAGCAGTAAGATATTACAAGAAAGGCTATCCTTTTTTAAAATCATTCCACAGATGACTATTCACTTTTAAAGAATTTTTTTAAAACAAAAACCAAATAAAGCAGAAGTAAAGCCATGTAGGTTCTCAGAATGGGTCCACACTCCTTTCAGTCAAATTGTTCTAAACAAAGGCTTTGCACTGAAAATATGATGTAGCCTTAACTATAGGTACACACAGAATGAAAAGCCACATTCAGGAGTTAAAATCCAATTTCTGCTATTAAGTAAGGAGGCATTAACACTAATCTAGTTAAAAGAAAGATGTTTCTGACATATGAGAAGCACAAGCAAACATTTTCTAGGTTCAAGTGAGAGCAGCTCAAACTTATCAGCTTCTTTTTTTTTCCTGAAAAAGAACTGATGAATTTTACCAAACTATAAAGGTGGTAAAAAAAAAGGATGTAATTTTATATGTGTGATAAAACACATTCATTTTATTTCTATATATGATGAAGTTTCTATTTTCCTTACCCTAGAAATCACCAACACTTGTTCCAAAAGTAACATGCCTAAGTACGATGCTCAACATTAGATCTCACTTCAAATGATCTTTCAAACATTAGGGTAAATTATTAAAATACTATGAAGTATTTCAAATTCCTACCATAATTTGAGGAGTACATTATCACTCTTAAATGTAATATTTTAATAATCATAGGTTACTTAGGATCATGCCACTGAAAAACTGGGGAGCACTGATCTGAAGGTAAGGAACTGGGTTCCTAGAAGAAGTGTAGTATACACTCTTTCCTCCTTTTCAAGAAAGAGAACATTTCAGCCCAGAAATCACTTGCCTATGATACTGGAAACATATTGAAATTTGAACCCTCTAAGTGTTTTAGATTAATGAATTTAACAATGTGACACAGGAGAACTTTCAAAATAAACACATTTCCTGATAAAAAAATATCAGGAGAATTGACCAAAGCAATGTTTGAAGAAAGGGAGAATCTTTAACCTAAAAAAATGAAGTAGTTTCAATTTGTTTTCAGCTCTATCACAAGAGATTTCTCAAGCATAAAAGTGGGGACATTTAACAATTGGTAATACACATTCTTATCAAACATTGTATCTGATGGATGCTCAATATTTATTTACTTTGGCATTGACAAGTGCAACTGCAAATGCCACTAAGTTTAAAAGACTCCGTTCAGTTCTTCAGATCACTTTGAGTGCATTTGAGGTCTGATATGAGGAAAAACCTCCATTATTTTGTTTGGTTTGGTACCATTCCAAGATACTTATTTGGGCACCTTCTTCTCCCCAGCTTGGCAAACCTGTGTTTCAGATAATGGCCATTTAGAGATACTTTGCCTACAAAATCCAGCCTCTTTATACTGAGTCAGTAGAAACCATCAGAATGGAAGACAAGCAAGAAACACCAATGCAAAGCCTTTTTTTGTTGCTTCAGTGCTCATCACACTCCATTTCCCCATTTTACTGACATACAGGTACTAAACAGTGATAGGGGGCAAATTTTTTAAGTCAAAATCAAAGATTAAGTCCTCTGTGCCATGAGGGAGATACTTGAGTAAAGTGTCTGCCAAACACTTAATATTTTATATACACCCTTTGTTTATAGTTCTCATTTCCTACAAATCACAGGACGTCAAAGCAAGGAAGGTCAATCAAGCTGGGCAAGAGACACTGTGCTGACAGTAAATTTCACCTTTACATAAGTGTTTTTATATCATGGTAAGATTGCTGAACTATCAAAGCAAAGGCTATAAGGCAATTTTAGTCATAATGTGGCATCAGTATTATGATATCACACTGCAAACCCACAAGTAAATGGTTAGTGGACCATACACAGTAAGTTACAATACCTGAGGTTTAGTGCATTCCTGTGAGCCAAAATGAAATGAATGCCATATAGGAGGAAAGGAAAAGATGAACATTATCAGACATGCCATAGTACATTCCACCACTATGAAGATAATGTTAAAATCATGTTAATGAGGGTCCACCATCCCATACAAGTTGGCTCTACTGCAGAAAGCCATGCTGCAACTGAGAGCATTGCATTTAATTTTTAATTCTTGAAAAGCACACCATGCATCTGCATTTCATCTCTACATTTCGCTCTATGCTTTTATGATATAGAAAACTTTCTTCAGAAAATACTGTTTGAACCTTCTGAAGAAAAGCATTCAGAGACTACTGCAAATAAAGCATAATAACTTGTCAACAACCAAAATAATAATTCTACATGCTAACTATGGACTTAGGGTTAAACAGAATGTAAGAAAATTACACATTGTGAGGATTTCAAGGTTACTATCAAAGCAGCTTTATTACTTTGAACCTCATGTACATAACACCTCAGCTAGAACACATCCACATGGAAGAGCAAACTTGAAAACAAAGGAAGAGCAAACTTGAAAACAAATATGTCATACCAATCCTTTTTCAATTCAATTTAATGCTTCTGTCTTTTTTTATCAGAAATTAAAAAGTAGAAACAAAGATGATACCCTGACAGATGCTGACCAAAGAATGGATGGGCAACAAGTCCACAAGATATGTTATAATGTGTCTTGAATTCCTATGTGTTTCAAAAAAATCTGCTTTTTTCAGTCAATTTTTCAAGAAATTAAGACCAATAAAATGAGGTCAAAGGACACAAAATAGGAAGGGCAAAAAGACAATTCAGCCTGTAACATGTATAGTTAAAGCAATAGAAATAACATTTCTAGTAGAAGTGAATGAGAGAATAATGTCTACAAGATCGCCAAATACTGTAAAAATAGGAGGAAATGGACCAGCATGAAGAGTCTTAACTACATTTTAAAACTCATTTGAGCTTATTTGACTCTATTTGCCTTGAAAAAAAAAAATAAAGCCAGTCATATGCATTCTATTACACTTTGAAAAGCAACACTTGGCTGTAATTATTGTAAATTTTACAGTTTATTTGGCAATCTCTTCCATCTCAATATGAAATCTCACTTGCAATGGATTTCCCAGCACATACACAAAACCATTATGAACTTGCACAACAGAATAGCACAGGATGGACTTTTGCTTTTAGTACCAGTTAAGCTTACAAAAACTCATCAGGCACACCTAAAGTGAAATTTATACAACAGGCAAGGACCTGCAAATGCAAATGGCACTGTGTAATCTAAGTATTGCCCTTCTTGAGTTAGGTACAAATCACACTACGACTGCTAAGCACATCACATACTTCTAAATCATATGAGCACAAGTAATTCTTTCTGTAATTCCTACGAAGTACAATACCCGCCTTTTTTTTTTTTTTTTTTTTTTTTTTTTTTTTTTTTGCAAAAACAGGCCAATAAAATGTTTTATCTTCAAACCAAGTGAACTGGCTCAATTCACATTAAATTTAGAGGCAATTAAAACTGCACTGAAGATTAAACCATTAAAAGCTGTTGTATAAACAAAACCAAACTGTTGGCATAAAATGTAATTATTCAAGTCATGAGGAAAAGCCTGTATAATTAACAGATGTAATCAAACATCTACACACTTATAGACACACATTGAATATACAGTGAACTGGCAAACAAGCCAAGGAATAAGGCTAAAGAAGGAAAAATTGAAAAAGCTAACAACTGCATTGTACCAAAGATGGCATTTTAAAAACACTAAAGCTCACATCCTGCAAATTTATATCTATATGGCTGACATTGTACAAAATTCAGCCCATGAAACTCAATGAGATTAAATATGCACAAAGTTATTTATGCCCATGACTTTACAGTTCTATCAGATTTAGGGCTTAAACAAATAAATGAGAGCCACAGACAAACAGCTTTTCCAGTATTTTGCAGTATTTTGCTCACAGTTGAAATCAATACAAAACAAGCGTATTAATCTAATGGAGCTTTTCTCAGTTTAAAAGCCATACAAAATATTTTGTAGAATAAGTTTTAATTATTAGTTTGTTTTCATCTCAAGAGAAAGTCTGGAAACATATATAGATTCCCTCCCTCACCCCCAAATGCAATCAAGTATAATGACCAAATGATTTCCTCGATGAGGGGCCAACTATATAGCTCACTAAAACCCCAAGTATAAAGGGCAAACACCAGCAAAAGTTAACTTAAATTTTACATTTAAGTTCTGGATTCCAAAAAGAAATGACAGATTTAATCCAATTTGGTGTACTGCAATGCAGCACAGTCCTTTTCAGGGAACACCTGTTATCACATACGTGAGTGAGGGCTTCAATGACTGACCTTTAACACTAAACTAATTCTACTGCAACCTAATAGCAAAAGGAAATGAGAACAGAATTTCCTTCACAATTTCCCATCATGATTGGAACATTAAAAAATAATACATGACAGTCACGGTCATAAGAAACGTACTTTCAACTCTGAACTAAGATGCAAGCTGCACACATGTTCACGTACTGATGGAGCCACATTCACAGTTATTTTGAAGGGAAACCTCCCCACAGATGCACACTTGAAAGATACCAGCAAGTTTAGCCATTTTGACTGTGTTATTTTCAATAGTTTTCCTGTTTATGTTTCTTTGTGAACCATAAATACAGACAGCTTACCGTATGGTAGCCTCTGGGTAGAGGTGGCTTCCCCACAGGATAAGGGTCAACAGTATCAATAATTGTTTGTCGCTCCCCTTTCTGGTTGATTTTCCTAAACCTTCTTCGAGATTGCCTGTGAGACGCTTGACGCTGGAAATATTCCTCATTTTCTTCCATGTAATCAACCTACAACAGATGCAAGAGAGTGTGTCTTTTCCAACAAGAGAGAAAAATATTTCTTCTTGTTTGAAACAGAAGAAATCCTATTTTCAAAAAATAGCAGCTAGCTCTGAATTTCCTGCATTTTCAGCACTAAGTGTGAAACCACTACTAAAAAAAAGAAATACAACAACATTGGTATGAAAAGCATCACTGAATTTGATCACTTTGCAAAAATGACGGAAGAAAAATTCTCCTTTCCTCACCCCTTTTTTACACTTGCACAAATACAAACATTTCACCAATCAGTACATTGCAGAAGGAGAACTGGTATAAGAGAACACTTGCCTGTTTCCCTACTGATATCTATTCAGCATCTTCCCTAACCAATCTATGGCAAAAGCTTCACTCTTCAACAGGCAGGACTGGTTTTTATTATTTCAAATATTTTGAAGGCATAAAAGGCCTTCTAATGGACTGGATTTACATTTAAAAAATCACTTCCAAACAACAACAGAGAGAATAAAATATACCTATCAGGTATATCCTAGTATAAAAGGAGTCTTCTCAGTTGTCTACAGAGTTTGAAGACTCCTTTACTACACAAAAGTATGTTGCAATGAAAATATTTGAACTAATAATTCTGGCTTTCCCAAAAGACAATGATCTTCTTGCAGTAATTTGGCTGAAACTCAACATCTCTTCTGTGTTCACCCTACTAATAGAAACCTTACTCGAGTTACTTGAGACTAACAAGGAAATGAGAAAAAAAAAAATCACAGCTTCCAGCATTGGCTATATGGGGGGGATTAAATTAACTCCTGTTATTCAATTCCATCCCTCAGAATGAGAGATCTTATGAGGCACCTCACAAGGTTCCTGCATATTTTTCAACAAGGAAAAGAAATGTTAGACAAAATACTCCCATGAATTTGCAGTTTACCTGTGTCAGAAGTGTCACACATCAGTCAGCCCGTGTGACTAAGCACAGCTCTTAGTGCCCTGACACAAACAGATGAGCACAGTCCCTGGTTCACCAGAAGAGCAGGCAGTGCTTACCCCCTCTGCAGGGAGTATCTATTTCACATATGAGACCTTCACACTCACACCCTGCTACACCTCTTGTGTGCCCAAACAACGCTGGGGATAGGATTCTTTCTATTCAAAGTACAATTATTCCTTTGAAAGCCTGATTGAAGTGTTCAATTTCATCTTTCCAAAACTGTAAAGGCTACGTTTTTTGGCAAACACGTGCCTCTGACCCAACATTATCCATCAGTCCAGAAAATTTCTTGTTGTTTAGTAATCTCCTTTCCCAATGCCTATCTTTTTATCACTCTTCCTTATAACTTATGAAGGAATGCACGTGAAACAGACAGACATTCACACAGCTCCAATCACCGAAATTGTATACTTCTAGAGAACAAAACTGGGACAACTGTTTCCTGAATAGTCAGATGTGAGTTACACAAACAAGTACAATCCTAAAGTAATACCACAATTTCCCGAGCTTCCACAAGTTTTACAGAAACTGTTACTTTTTAGGAAAAAAATTGTTAGTGTCACAGTCTACATTTAAGCTATCTCTATATGGCTTAGATAATTGTCATGCCTGTATTATGAACTGATCTGTATCTCGTTGACAGAGAGAAAAAAAAATTAGGCCATTGATTCTGCATTTGTTCAGATGATGCACCATGAGGTGACAACTAAAACTGTTGAGCCTGTGAACCCTCAGAGACTGCCACTGGACTACAGCAGATGCTGCTAACAAAATACCCTTCCCTTCACCCAGGAAGGCTGTCAAAAATTAAAAACGTTCAAATTTATTCTTAAAAACCTCAGACAGCCAAGATTAAATTTAAATTCAATCAAACATTAATTACTTAAGGTAACATGAGATTAATACTGTAAAGCATCTATGTTTACCAATAATAATAAAGCTGCTTCAAAAAAAAACCCCACAAACTATTCTGCTAGCACAAGAAACTTTAGTTTTACAAGAAATCTGCAAAAGTAAATGTAACAGCAATATAAATGATAGGTATGACATCTTCTATTTATTAAAAGGCCACGTGCAAACAAGAAAACTCTGGAGTCTGATTGGAAGCTGAAGTGTTACCAAAGCGGGTCTGTAAAGTCTCAAAGGAACTGAGTGAAAATATTCTTACCACAATCATTTCAGATGGCTCTAAAACAATGCATTCACATCCACGTCTGAAGCTGCCGGCAGAACGTTTGCCAAAACTGGAAAACAAAAATATTTCAGTTAGAAAAGAAATCAGAGCTATAACACAATCCACAAGCATATTTATACCTTATTCAGATACTGTAAAACAGAGAAAAAACATACATACCTGTGCACAAGTTTTAGGCATATGTCCTTCGACAATTAACTGAGACCCAAGGACACTAAGAGCTGCCTATTTTGTACTTACATAGCTCCCTAAGGGTATTTGCTAAATAAGTCTATTAACACCAAAACAAGTGTCAATCAAGAGCTGTCTACTGAAGAGGCCCAGTTGATTCTGAACTGCATTACAGAGTTTGATCTAGTATCTTCTGGCATTACAGTATTAAGTTTCCTAAGCAGTCTGCATTTCTTTAACGAAAGCTAACTGGCATACCAAGGAAAGAATTAAAAGGCTGATCAACTTCAATTAGCTCTTTTCTACTTAAAATAAATTAATAAAATAAGGAAGATGAGTGTATTCCCAAGTTGAATACATGAGGACAAAAGGTTGTTCTGCCCTTTCATGAGGCATTCTCATCACAGTGCAATAATTAAACATGATACAATTTTGTTTCCTGTAAGAAAAAAACTGAAAAGTTTTTTATTTTGGTTTCTGGAGTGCTCTGCCTCTATTAGATGAATGTGTGCACTTGCAGGGTTCACTGCAAAGAATCCTCAAAGTGCAGATATAAAGGTGGAGAGCAGAGAACCAGTACATGATTCAGTGAAATCCAGGACCTGTACAGTTAGATCCTTAATCATACACCATCGGAGTGGAAGAAAGGCAGCCAGCTCAAGTTTGTTTCAGGGGTGTGTGATTCCTCCTCTGGCTAAGAATCCAGGTCAGTGCCAGAGCTTTCCCATCGCAGACTGGAAGGCAGGACAGACAACAAAATGACTGCAACTTCAGGACCCCTCTTTAAGTTTGCTGTGACCAATCCACCCTGAAATAGCCGCGAGCCAATATAGCTATTTGGCCTTTCCCTTTCTTCCACTTGGCATTGTGCAACAGGACATGGGAAACCTTCCTGCCTGAACCCCCCATGGCAACACCTTGAAAAACAAACCGAACTGAATAAAATTGTAACATCTGAATTTTAACCAATCCTGGAAAGTGGTAACACACTGAAGCTACAGTGTTTGTGAAAGATAACAGTTCTAAGCTTTATTTCCTAGCTCACAAGCTGCAGTTCACACACCATTCAGAACAGTCTATGCAGCCAGTTCATATCTATGCTCCTGTCCCGCCTGGCGATTAGTAGAAATGAACAATTTAACTTGCTACCCCAAAGGCTAATCTCTTGACAACAGCACATTTATAGGCTCGAAAAGAAGGCAGTCAGATATTGAAAAGAAATGCCAGCTGTGCTTATTCATCAAAATAATAATCGCATTTAATGGTACATGGGACTTTTACAATAGAAAAAATTTTCCAGAATACTAAGTCTCTTGAAAAGAAATATTCAATAAAGAAGTCTCTGGACAAAATGCTTATTTTCCTAGAGGCAAACACATGCTTCATCGTATAGTCCAGCAACAAAACACAGGGTTCTTTGCTCTACAATACCATCTTGAATTTTATACAATTTCAACTACTCTTAAAGACACCAGAAAATGACGCCATTATACTGATTCATTAAAATGTTGTAGAAGTGTCAAAACTTATTTTCTCGGCCAATAGCCTGATTCATACCACAGTTTTTCCTTAAAAACAGAAAGGAGGAGTAAAGAAAGGAGAAAGTAAATCAACTCACTGACTGAAAAACAAAAGTGCAAAAAATGGTGATTAGCAAGTCAACTTATTTGATATTCTAGTTGGAAGCAAACAGAAAAATTCTCTTTCCACTTAGGAAACACATAGTGCTGTATTTTTTGCCAACCCATTTTTGTAGCCTCAAAGCAAGCATTCATTTCAACAGCAAATGCATATACACTTTTCCACTCCACCTTTCTTCTTCCTCTATTGCTGTCTGTAAGTATCAACTTTAAACTTCTGTCTGTTGCTAATCACTGCTGACATGCAAAAGTTTCAAGCATTAGCAAACACAGTAAAAACAAAAAGCTGTGTTTTGGATGTGCTTTTCTACTCTTGAACAACTTGTTTAGATTTCACCTTCTAGCACCAGAGAACAGGTAGTCAACATATTAAGACAGAAGGCATGAATTCAGTTACTATAAAGAAAATTCTCAATTTCTGCCCCAAGTAACACACTGGTTCTCACAGCAAATAACTACGCCACTCCTGGACTATTCAGACTCCTGTGACAGCATGAAATTTATCAGAGCAGACAGAGCATCACATGTATGTATTATCTTTGACCAAAGATCACAAGGCACTTCAGGCTGCAAACAAACTCTCTAAACTTTGTGAAGTGCTGTAAGAAAGAAGACAAGTAAATCAAGGCATAAGAAAGTTAAATGACCTTTAAAGTGTTGCAGTTCTCAGATGGCCACACCAGCTAAACCTCCTGACTTCCAATCTCTGTTGCAAATTCATCACCAGTGAGGAATTCACATAATCAGTGAAAATTAGGGAACTCTCTTGTTACTGTCCACTACGTTTGGGCACTTCAGAATTGTCCACCTCTGACTGTGGTAGAATATCCATCACAGTATCACATCCTATCTCTTGCAGAACCACACTTGAACACTGGTTTTTGTTTGACATGCAACTCTGAGTAACACCTGGCGTCTCAGGGCATTGCTAACCCTGCTGTTTCAATTCAAAAGACTGACATCGAAGTCAGTAAGTTGTATCTGAATTAATCTATCAGAGTTTCCCACAAGAGCAAAAACAAAAGACCAACAAAAAAGTACTTCAGTGACACTCTTCTCTACCCAAAATCCCTAGCTGCAGTAAGTAGCCACTCAGTAGAGGAAGCCACCAAACAAACTCGATTTAATTGAAAACAAGTTATTTGAAACATTAGCATGCAATAAGAAGCAGAAAATACCCAACACATGATACAGTGTTTACTGAGCTGATAAAAAACCCCAAACTGTAAAGCCTTTTAAAAAATTCTTCATTATAAGGATGTGAGCCGCTGGAACAGGTTGCCCCCAGAAGCTGTGGATGCCCCATCCCTGGAATTGCTCAAGACCAGGTCAGATGGGGCTCTAGAGCAACCTGGTCCAGTGAAAGGTGTCCCTGCCCATGGCAGGAGGTTTAGGATTATCTGATCTTTCAGGTCCCTCCCAACCCAAACCATTCTGTGATTCACTAAAATACCAGCAGAAGAACTTCATACAAGGGACCACAAGCAGGCATGTAAGCTGGCTCGAGGGATGTTAGCTATCACACAGAAACAGTAGCAAGCAAATAAATTTTCAGTGGAAGGGCTGATAGATTATCTTCTTGATATGAGCTCTATTTCAGTAACTTTGACTAAACAATATTCTTTACAAAATTTTGATGTCAGACTTTCCTTAGAAAGTGAGTGTGACTACCCAGATTTCTCACAAACTAGCCTACATGAGTACTGGCTAGCTAAAATACAATGCAGAGAGCCTATATTAGCAGGTTTCAATAGATCAGAGATTTGACAAATTTACTTCTTCCCTTACTGTAGGGTGAGATAAGCCTGTGCATATAGAGAGCTTAAGCTTAAACTCCATTTATGTTTTTAAAATGCAGTAGAGAATTATACATGATATACACTTCCCATTTGGTTGTATCATACCATTCATTAATTATTTAACTCAAAATTGTCTTATTAAGCCTTATTAATTTCAACTCCTAAATATAGCTTTTTTGCAACTATTAAGTCAATGTTACACCTGAAAGAATCACAGATTTGCAACTATTTTCTCTCAATTGGTGATGTGCATAAAGGAATTTCACCAAAGGAAGCCAAGGCAGTTTAAAGGTATCTCTGCAATTGTAGCTGTCAATATGGGATGCAGGGGTTGTAACAGTAATTTAGAAAGCCAGAAGGGCTGCCTGGTCAGGATATTGCTACCTCACTTAAGTTCCCCAGAGAACCTTGTTTTGCAGCAGCTTTTCCAACACTTTTCTTCCCTGCTACCACATAAGTGGTAGCCTTGAGGTTCCCCAAGTATTAAGTTTCACAGATGCTCTCCTCAGCACCTGTCCTAGAGATAATTTCACTTCTGGAGTCCTTTTCCATCACAGTACTTGCATTCCCATAGGGATACTGAATGCATGATGTGAATACAAACCCACTTTAATTTAAAAAAACCAAAAATAACAACAACAACAAAGCCAAAACCACCCGCCCCCCCCCCCCCAAAAAAAAACACCAAACAAACACCAAAAAAAAAAAATACCCCCAAACACAAACAACTACTTCAGGATATACAAAACAATATTATTTACAGGAATCCACTTTACAGTAGACAGGTAGGTATTTTCCCTAAGCAATTTCTCCCTAACTATACTATTCCTTTAACAACTGACAAAAGTCTAATTTCCTACTTGACTATTGAAAAGCATTATTTCCAAATAAAGTCATTAATATTAAAAAAACTCTTCTTCTCACTATGTATTAAAAGCAGATATTTTAGCCCATGTGAGTAGTTTACAATTTCATTTGCACTTTAATGTGTTCTTAAATTAAATTTACACCGATCAGAGGTGACAGTTCCCTTATCCATAAGTGTATCTTACCACATACATATCTCAGCTTACAACTTGTTATACTGAAAACATACACAGCTGGCTAAAGAACAGAGGTATCAGTTTTCAGGTTTCATGCTTGTTAACAGAAGACAAGTTTTAAATGAAACTTAAGGGTTTCCATGTTTCCCAAGCTTACACTCTCAGTTTTCATTAAAAAAACCCTTCACTATTATAAAACCACAGTAGTACAAATACGTCTGTTGCTAACAAACAAGAAGAGAATAATTTAGGACCACTGCCTGCATTTATTCTCCTTCAAATTTAGTAGACTTACTAATAAAACAAAACAACAAAGTACTTCAATTAAATGAAACGTCTAAAGCCACAAGCAACACACGACTTTTTATAAGCACTCACAGGTAGAGACAGTCAAAAGATTGCAGGTATTGAGGTGACTTGTTCTATTCTTTCTCTTATCATCATGACATTGGAGGACAAGGCAGTTTTCTCCAGACACGGCCCATCCATTTCCCCAGGTCCCCAGACATCCTCGTGCATGCACACACAGATGCTCTTTTCAAAGCTCGCAGGAGAGGCAGCAGCTACTGAAGAGGGAATGGTACTCTATCAGCATTCAGCCCTGTCCCCTCACCCTGGGCCTCCACATTCCTGTTTTCACGTCAACCCAGCTCCCAAATGGAAAGTTATTTCTCAGCACTGGAATGTAAATGCATTCATCAAAAGTGATGCAGAATCTGAAGGAAACTTCACAACACCAAGAAAAGGGTTTTCAGTGTGAAGCCCTTTTCTTTCTTCCTCATAAAGACCAAAGATCACTCACAGAAAACCCAATTTCACAAGTTACAATTATTTTGCAAAAAGGACACACACAAATTTAGAGTTTTCTCTACAATGTAATCTTAACTTTTATTTCTTTTGATATTCCCTACATTTTATTAGCTTAAGGTTTTACTAAAACTATTTCTAGAGTCTCACAAAGAAAGTGCAACAAAGTATGGTCATCTCTATGGTGCACATTCTTCAGCATATAATGCTATTATAGTTTTATATATATGTAAATGCAATATTTTGAACAAAGTTGCTGGTTGAGAATAAAATCTATTTAATTGACATTTCCTCTGAATCAAAAGGCATATTCTATTTAGACATGTTCTAATGAAAGGAAAAATACAAGTTGGAAATTTTCTTGTTTCTTGAGTTCTTGGAATCTTCTAGGGTATATGTATGCAAGTAAATAAGTTCCATACAGATTTTGCCTTTTTTTTTTTAACAACAAAATTTAGAATATAATTAAAGTAGAAATGTAATGCATTACTATTGCAATGATTTATGCCAAAACTCTAGAAATCAGATATTCAAAAACTTTCTTTGTTCTGAAGTTTTCAAATGGGATGTACAATGGGTTAAATATCACTGCTGTGCAATATTTGCCAATGCAGAACATCTAAATAAACATGGAGATTAAAGTAAACATTATCCCTCTCCCACCTTCACTGCAACCAATCCTTATCTGTTCAAGACTGTACATTAATAAATCCGTAAGCACAAGGCTATGCACAGTTCAGTTTAGTTTCTCAAGCTTTTAACATATTCATGATAAAAATGGATCTTAAGTTACATAAACCCAATACTTCAAAGCTCTTTTTGTGAAAATAACATTGCTTCAGTTGACATCTACATCTAGGAGAATCACAGAAAACTACTAAAATGAAATACAGAGGTACTCCATGAAGCATATTTAGAATTTGAAGTTATGTAAGCTAAAGTGTCTTCATTTGCTCTTAGGTAGCCCTCACCCTGAAAATGCTATTATTACCATCACCATTTACATTCAAGTGCTATCTACTGCATATCCAATCTTCCCTCTATCCTCCAGTTCTCAATATCAGAGCAGAGTCCCCATTCCACTGGATGGATCATGTGCTGTACGTCCCACCTGCACACGCCACTTCCTCACAGCAGTGCCATGACCTCAGTCACGGCAGGCACCCACTTTCAATCACTGCATCAATTATTACCTGATGATACACGAGCAAATACGAGCAGAATTTCTGGTCTCTAAAAAATCCCCAAACCAAATCCTAATGTAATATTCAACATTCAGCTTGCGACAACATAAAAATGTTAGTTAGTTAGACTTAGTTCTAAAGTAAACCAGTCACGCTGAATTCCTTGATGAAATATAGAGCAGTATTAAGTAGATGTCTAGATGGGAAACAAAATGGGGACTATTTTCTATCTGCCATTTAGAGAGATAATAAGGGATTCAGTCAAGTTTCTCCTCATGCATCTTTTTCATTAAAAATCATCATATTTCATATTGGTATGTCCAGATTAGAACAAAAAGCATGAGTATCTCTGTATGGTTTGTTCTAGCCAAGCTAGGCTTAGCTGGGTTTCACATCAGTGTGCTCTGAAACCCAGACCTCCACCCAACTCATCCTTGCCAAGGATGAAAAAGAGGAAGGTTACAATTAAAAAGCTCATGCACGTGCACAAGCCATTGCCAGGGGAACGCTTAAGTGCTCTGATGAAAACTAAATTTGGCGTGGCCATTTTCTGACCCCTCAGAAAAAAAGACAGAGGCCTTCATGCATGCAGAGCCACTCTAACGTGAAGAGCGCTCCGCTGGGGATGATGCAAGCAGGGAAGGCAGCAGCGGGTTTCCCCACACTTGGAGCTCCACACTGGAAACTA
Source organism: Pachycephala philippinensis (assembly GCA_013397055.1). Lineage (NCBI taxonomy): Eukaryota > Metazoa > Chordata > Aves > Passeriformes > Pachycephala > Pachycephala philippinensis. Next base: position 132,992 of record VWZT01013359.1, read on the forward strand.
TGAAAGCAAGACTTTGTCAACTAAAAGACAGAACATCAAATTATCTGATAATATAGGCTGCCTTCTCTGATTCTCATTTGAATTAGTGCCTGTCTTTTAGGAAAAGCAAGTAAAGATGCAAGGGAAGCCCAAGCTGCTCTTGACTTGTAAAAACTATTATTTTAAATTAAAATGTAGTGGTCATCTGCATATCAAAATAATAACTAGATTAGCTTTTTTGTCTTTTAACTTATTTAATTCCTACAATGTTATTCTATTTATAGCATTTATTTTTTCAGCAAGAGCAAGTAGCTGCTTTACAGAAATGCTTTTCAGTCGAAAGGAAAATTGAGATGCTGGCAAGTGGAATACAAGTTGAAGAGGCATTTGCAGACCTGTCACTACTTGCAAATCCTGGAGACATGAGCTCACTGCATACCATGGATAAGGATGATTAGGCTTATCCAATGTCATATGATAGCTTAGATGTTTACAGACTCAGATACAACAGCTCATGTGTCAGGGAAGGGACTCACTTGCGATATCACAGCTAAGTACATGCCACTTAATAATACCTGGGAGGAGTGTTTCATAGGAGAAAAAAGCCTCAGACATCACTGCAGCTCCTTGCTTGACTTGGGACCCAAACCACCCGCTGCCTGTGGGGGAAGAGGAATTATGGTGCCAAGGATAATAACCCTGGTGCTGTAGCAGGAGGGTGCAAAGAACCCAGCAAGCCAGACAGAGAGAATGCCTGATGACTAACCAGGCCACACTAAAATTACAGAATAAGCACATTTATAGTAAATTAATGCTTTAAATAATTCCTGTAAAAATGCGTAGAAGTTAAACTCCAGCTGGAAACTTTAGTAAACCTCTTCAGTATTTGGAACACGTTTAGTTAGCATCCTTACAGATGACAGACTACAGTGCTTTATCTACGTAATACTCACAGGGATTTAATTCTTATGCAAATGCAACCTAGATCAGAGGTTGCATTAATCTGCTAATTTATAGCTGACTACTGAAAGCACTTCAAAAGAAGTTCCTGAAAACTCACAGTGAATAATTTGAAATTAGCTAGATTCTGGAGGTTTCCTTCCATAGCAAGTCCCCTCAGTCAACCCTGAAACACATGCTTCAGCATCTTCACACAGTTTTTCTTTTAGAAGAGAGTACTGTTTTGGAAAGTGGGGTTAATTTTAAATTTTTACCTGGTTACAAGAGTGAGTATGGTAGCAAGTTTGACCAGTTTAGGTAGAAAAATTAAGTAGTTGTGTGAAGTTTCACATTTGTTGCTTTTCACTTAATCTTTTCATAATGTTACATTAAAACTAAAACATTAAGCTGAAAAATGGTTAAAACCCCAGTCTTGAAAAAGTGCTGTTAAGAATAACAAATTGTTTTGCAAATTTACTGTAAAAAGAGTAGATGCTCAAGGTCTTTATAGCAGCAGGTGATCCTCAATACTTCTCAGACTAGAATATCACTCAGCGTTCCTTTACGACCTTTTTATGTATACTACGCAAAAGAAATGTGTTGATGGCATTTTCCTGCTGAATTCAAGATCTATATTCATAGACTATAAATACAATTATATAAACAAACAAAACTGGAGCCTCCTAGTAGAGGCAACAACAAATTTAGCTTGTTGCAGCTTTGCACCATCTCTAGTATAGAAAGCCAGAAGGCAGGTATCTCATCAGAACACCTGGGAAAAGGTCCTTCTTTGGGAAAAACTATCCTTATTTTATTTTTAAATTAGAAGTTCTCATATTATTTTATCTCGGAAAGCATTCAAAGATGAAAGGTTTTTTCCTAGCCTACATTTTTTCTTGTTCTTTCAAATAAATAAATAAATAAATCAATAAATTGTTTGAATAAAGACAGCTTTGCTTATGCTTCATGTTAATGACGTCTGTGTTGCCATGGAGATTACTGTGACATCACAAGATCTACATAATGGTCTCAAAGAATGAGAAGTTGTTGGAAAACATTACTTAAGAGGCAAGACCTTGTCTAAACACAGCTTGGCTTATTAACATTCATGAAATTCATTAAAACAGAGGAGTATTTTTCCAATGTCATACAAAGATGTTAGATGTTAGTTTCTAAATGAAGACTTTTTATATTGAGAAATACATAATAAGCATTTTTGAGTCCCCCTAGAGACTTTCATAATTAAGGCATTACAAATTGTCTGCTTTTTTAAATTACTAAAATAACTTGACATGTCATCTAGGTTTTTACAAGTAAAATAAGACCATACATATTGACATTTTCCACACACACTTACATGCCTAACTCATTCAATACAACTAACTCATTCACACGGAGAGCTAAACTCATTACCTACATAACGAGTTTCCATAAATCTATTAGTGTACAAAGCAGATGTATTCAAGATAAATTCATATATTTGTCAATGAATAAACAAAGTAAACTAATGCAGTAGTAGTGGCAATTTTGTTTTAGCTATTTATATTATAATTTGCAAATAAATTATTCCTCACTTAACATGCTATATTATGTCTTGTATGCCTGGATTTGTTTTTCAGAAACATTTGAAAATTTTAGCATCAGTTGAAAGAAAACTCTCAGACACTTTCAAATCTTCTACAACAAAGAGTAACATTTTGTTAAAAAGACCATCTACAGAAGATTTACAGTAGTGGCCTCATGCTAAGAATCAAGAAAATAATTCCTTCCAGTTATTCTACAGTCCTCCAAATACATATGTAAACATCATTACTTCAGCTTATCTAGATCGTCCTTCAGCAAAATTGAGTTTATGGAAGTTTAGATCCTGTGAGTTTCACATGAGGCAAAGAAAAAGCAGTGTCCTCTGTCCCCTCTCTCCACATGGGTATAACTTCTCCTTTTGGTATTCTTTATGCTATTTTTGCACACAGTTCATTTTGTTATCATTTTGAGGGAAGCAATGACCAGATTACTTCAGTTCATTACACTTATAAAACTTGTCCAGAGACCCTGTGAGCACACAAAACAAACAGGGTCTTCCTTTTGACCTCAGCAAGAATCTTATAATACAGTTTTCCCAAGTAACTGAAGTGGGCTTTGATGTTTTGCAGGTTTGTACTAAAACTCAAAAGCTTAAGTACTGTTAAATTGAATCAGAGGAAAACTTAAGTCAGAAGGAACAGATTACATAATAGGACATCTCATCAGCAGCAATATCAATTGCAAAAAAGCAGTGATTTTCTTCAGATAGATACCTTTAATTAACAATGTAAGCAGTAGTGGATACCCCAATATAATGATCTCCCATTTAACTTTTAAATAACCGTTTACTTCACTACACAGAGGATTTTCCCTTCCTTAATTTCTCAGAAAGAGTTCTCAATTTTTCCCACATCCCCATTTGTATGCAAGCAATTTATTACCATTTCAGAAAACAGCTTTTTAATATTAAAATCAAGGCTGAAATTTTAGAAAGAAAATACGAGTGTGAGAACTGTTGAAATTAAATATATATCACGTAATTATAATGTACAGAAGAGCAGTAAAAGCAAAAAAAAAGATGAACAGTGTTTCCAAGATTGGTTAGATGTTGTTCTCAATGACTTCAAATTGTGACATGCTCCATTAGAGACCCTAATGCTGGGATTAGAAAGGTGTCTCTAGCCAACAAGACACAAAATAAGCTAAAAAGAAGAGTCAGCAATTAAACCATATTGTTTCAAGGACAGCTTTTACTGCAGCATGTTTTAGGAACCAAGCAATCAAGTGAACAGCACCAAAATTTTTCTACAATGAGAATACAACATCTTCGGGAAAAAATTGAGTGTTTTCAGTGGAATTAATCTTTTTCACACCCAGATGGGGGGGATAATAACAAAAAAAGCCCAAAAAAACCCCACCACTATTCCAGCACATTTTTTCAAAAATCAGTCATAATTTTTACCCAAACTTTCTAACTTTTAAAGAAATGGGATGTGAGAGTTGGCATCAGTCAGAGTTATCAAAGATTATGTTTCCTCCATCTGCTACCTTAAAGGATGCTCACTTTCCCTCTGCTTTCTTTCTGCTCAAAAATTATGGTCAAAAAGCTCTTCTGCTTAAATTTATTTTTTCCTTATGGTCCTTTTCAGTTACTTTGAGCTATTAAGATGCATTCATGCTTACACAGAGAAAATCTACTGCCTGCGTTACCTCAGATTTTATTTTTCCTTGGCATTGGCAATAGCCCACTGAACAATTTTCATTATACTTAATCTGTATAGCAAATGCAAAAATAACCTAAGTTGGTTCACAGATGAAACTCTCCATAAAAGCAGTGATCTGGATTTATAATGTTACATACTTTGTTTCTGTGGTCTATATTGCAAATGTAATTTTTTCATTAAAGTAGATAGCTTGAACTTTCAAGTATTTTCACACAACCACAGTTTCAATGGGGAAGTTAAACACCACCGAAGTGAATAAAGCACAATATAAGAAAAGTCTAACTTCTTTACTTATTTTGAATGCACCAACAGTGGCAAGAAGTGTCACCTTGACTCAGCTTACAACTACCATGCGTGAAACAACGAAAAACCAAAACTAAGGACTCTTGAATCTACAAGCTCTGCACCACCAATTAAAGATGTCTCTCCTACAGAAAGAATATGAAATTGTTCTGAACATTCCAGAAATTCCCCTGAGCAGCAGCAGGTGATCCAGACCTTCTCAAGCCCATCGTCAGGTCTTTCGCATTGAAAGAGACAGAAGTCTGTAGCTCTAAGTACATACATCTAGAAACTGTATAAGGTTTGCACTTGTGAAAGCTACCGAAGTTTGCTTTTCTCCTACCATGAGCGTTTCCATCCCTGAAAGCCTCCCTCTCCTTAAGAGGAATCAAAACAACTCAGGCTCACTGAAAACATATTCAGGTCATTTGACACTTTCAGCTTCATTGTTATCTTGTCATTACAAACTTGGAAGAAAGCCTGGTAGCACCAGACACACAACATTAGATTTCTATTTTTGTTTTCAAAAGATGCCAGTGTAATAGATTAAGTCCCTTAACATTTTATCCGCTCTGCAAAAAAAAAAAAAAATTCCAGTAGCACTGAAATATGACAGGAACAACACCAGACACCAGCCAATCTCATCATTTAGGGACTGTCTCCTCATCTATTTCCCAACACCTCAGATATTGTCATGATCAGTTTCAGACCTCAATGAACTCTTCAATTACTCTGGATGGGATAAATGATAAACTAGCTGTAAAAATAATTTCAAGCATTCATATTCAAAGAAACCTGTACATCATTTTTTTCAAACTTCAAGGACACTTTAAGGTGACATGCAGCCTGTGGTCTGTATCAGAAACTTTGCTGAAATAGCAGGTGACATCACATGGCCCATCAATTTATGGCTCAGCCAATTCAGCTACAGCCAGAGCTGACTGTGTCTGAAGTGATGAAGTCAGACTCACTTGAAACCCTCCCTGCATGCCCTCCCTGCCTGCCAGCCCTCAGAGAGCTGGCTTCAGGGGCACCCCCATGGCAGCTCCAGAACCTCCAGCACCTCTTAAGGAAGGCTGCAATGACACACGAGTGACTGCTGGATTTCACTGCTTACACTGACCATGATACCAACAGATTAACAAATTCAAGGCAGATGGCCAGATCAGGCACTCCCAGTAAAATGCTACCTCTTCTAAGCAAGCTTTTATTTTCCCTAGGAGTTTGAATCTTAATAAGTAATCACAGTCACACACGTTGTGATAAGACTAATTTTCTGCTTGCAGGTAACAGTAAACACTTCCATCCAAAAGGACAAATGCAGCCTTTTGGGTAGATGCAGACAGTACAAAGCAATTAGTGTTTCCTTCTCAATGCCTTTTTAAAATTCATTGTGAGTAATTCATGATAGCCACACAGTCATAAATGGACTGACATCACTACTACTTCCAACTTCCTTCTTCAGCTTATGATCTCAGTCTTTCCTAGATAAACCCTAAGATCACACTCCTTCATGCTTTAGTTTCAATTGATGGGAGTGAAGTGCTGAAGCAAGGCATTCAAACCAGACAGAGAACAAGGCAGCAGGGGGGTCAGCCCACAACAACACCACACTCTGTGCCTCCCCACCAGCCCTCAGAGACAGTCAGGAGCACGGCTTCAGAACACCACCAGCTTGATACAGACACACCAAAACAACAAACAGGTCACAGGAAAATCCAGCAGCAGCACAAATCGTGACGTTTTCTATTCAAGATAGAGAGTTCCAAGGGCAAACTAAATCTAAAGCATACACTTTCAAGTAATTTCTTGAACGGACTTGAAACTATAACCTGGGGAGTTATTTTTCTCTACAAAGATCCAATGTATGGTCTTCATGTTTCCATCACGATGCTACAAATCCCTAGCCATAAGCAACTCACAGCTCCACACAGCTCTTGATCAACTCCCTCTGCAGCTTAACCAACTAAACTAGCAGCTCCCAAAAGTACAACTCTGAGCCTGCCACAAGTCCATTGTTCTAAAACTCTGTTTCCTGCTCAGGGGGAAAAAAAAAAAAAATCCCTTTTTAGGGGATTTTATCATGGTTTAAATATTTGTGTATACTGATCACTCTCAGTTAAAATCTCAGTTTCATTCTGTTGTCTCATAGGTTTCAGCCAATAATAGCCATTATTAATAAACACTTAGCTGCAAATATGAGTCATATACACAGAGAAGGATTTTATCATTGTGATTAAAGCTATCACCATAATTTTACTGACTCAAAAGATCGATCAAAGGCTATTCTGTCTTCAAAATATAAACACACCATCAGTTAGACATACATAAACCACAAAAAACAGCATGATCCAGACATCACAAAAATTAGGAAGTATGTTTCAGATACATAAAACTGTACAAATGCAGGTAGATAGCCAAGGGCTCTGCTCCAGCTCCATTACACTCACATTCATTACCTGTCAAAATAAAAAAGTCTGCCAAAATCCCTAATATATTTTATCCTGAAAGGTTACTTTCATAATTTAATGAGGATACACTTGGATGATGACAAAACATTGCTGCACAAACCGAGTTTTGCTATTGCTTTGTACACATTCAAAAGAAGTCCATAGTTTCTTCAATGACTCTCCGGTATGATTAGATATTCATTTCCATTTTTTAAGTTGTTTTAGCATGGGAAAGACCAGAGGGCTAAACCATCAATATTTAAACAGACACATCCCTTTTAATTTTGAAAATAGTAAAAAACAGATGTTCTCTCACCTTCCAAACTTAAATCTTTTAATTAGTGGAAAAAGCTTAAATAATTGCTCCTGTATGTAAAATCTGTGAATTTGCCAAAGGGAAAGCAGCTCTCCAATGCCATAGGGGGCAGTGAGGGGAGAAATGGCTGGATGTGGCGGCAGCAGCAAAGGAAAAGAGGCTACAGCAAGGCAACAGCAGATGAGCGAGCAGTGAAAGCCAAGTGCAAAAAGCCAGGTTTGCAGGTAGCAAGTCGGCATCGCGGGATGCCTCAGCAGCACAGCACAGACTACTGGGATGGGCTCGGAAGCATTCCAGGAAAAAGCAGGAAAACCCAAGTACCAGAGCCAACAGTCTGAGAAAAACTGCCCAGCACTTCTGTGTTTTGTTGCTGCTAAGAGATAACCGCATCCTCTGGTAGTGGAGGGCAAGAGCAAGCACGAGGTAAGCTGTGGGAGATCTAGGAGACCTTTTGGTACTGCAGCTGCCATTTAAAGAACGTGAAAGAACCCAGTGGAGTTTACACTAGAAGCAAAGTTCTGGTACAAAAACCACACAGGAAGTCCAAGCAAATGATCAAACCTGGTGAGAGCACAGAGCAGACCTAGGGAAGCTGGAGGCCACTCCAAAAGATATTTTGAGGGACTGTCACATTGTTGCTGTCAGTGGCCATGTGAAAACACAGGAGAGCCAGGACAGCCCTCAGGGACTTGAATTTTCTGCTCATTTATTTTCTGGAGTTCCTACATAAACCTCATTCTACCCTGTGAACTCCTTCAGGGTACAGATGCTCAGGGGAAATCATGAGGTGACTGAATGTTAATTTGTGCTAGTTTGATGGTCATGGTGGGAGGAAAGAATTAAGGAATGTTTCGTTTAACCATAATATATGCTTTATAAGTTAAAGGAAGAAGTTTGTAAATATTAATAGGAAAATTGGGGGGAAGGGGGTAGGACAGAAGAGGGATGATCTTCCTCACATTACACTGTCAGAATTAATCTCACTGTTGTAATTTACAGAAATTAAATAGGAGAACAAGATTAAGCTTTACCTTATGTCACCAAATAAATGGCAGCTTTAATTGTCCAGAGCGCAATTCTTTAAAACTGTGGGTTGCATATTTTCCCAAAATAATAAGTTAAGATGATAAAATCCAGCCTTGTCCTATGAACACTATTTGCTAGCTGATGGCTTGGCATTTGAACAAATACAAGCTAAACTGTATTACAATAGGGAAATAAAATTAAACTCATGCTATTTTCAAAAAACCACACATGGTTTAGATGTCAAAGTTTCCAAAGCAAAATACTCAATATAGGGCTTCACGTATGCCAATATTCCATCTTCAACAACTTATTTTTTTAAATTTGGAATTAAAGACTTGTCCAGTAGATAGTTACAAGTAACTTTACAAGTCAGCCAGTACATTATAAAACTTTGGCAAAAATTGGCAGCTTTGACACTCATTTCAAACTATGTCAAAGGTAGCTATTTGACCATATCTCACACACTACAAAGCTGATTAATTTTGGACTGCTACACTATTTTTAATTTACATGGTTTTCAGTAGTATTGCTGCTGCTACTGTTCAATTTTTTTTTAATCTCATTGATGCCTCCAGAAAATTGTTCTTCTCCCAGCTCCTGACCTCTGCCTCTGTGTCTCCCACCAGCGAGCAGAGGGGAGTGAGAGGAGTCTGGTTTGGGAGAGTCTCACTGAGAGGGGAGGCACTAAATTAGGGTGTACCATTCCTGAACCACAGTGGTGCAAAAGCAGGAGGGTGGTCATTTCTTAAGCTTTTAGACAGCTTCATGGTGGGGGAAGGGGGTATTTTTTAAAACATTCTTCTTCCCCAACTATGTATTAACTATCTACAAAACACAGTCTCTCTAGTGAAAGAATTTTAAATGGTATCTAATACTAGAAATGAAAGCCATGGACACAATGACTTGGAAGAAAGAAAATCAGTTTACCTGATATAAAATATACAACAAAAGAGCATTTCCAGTATTACTCACCAACCAATCTGAGGATCCTGTACCTAAAACTAATGCAAGCAAGTCAGCTAATAGAGGACCCAAATGCAAATAATATGCTGAGCATATGCAGGCAAATGCACTAAGGTACTTGCAAGTGTCAGCTCAAATCTGGTGATAGCCCTCCATCCCGTTCCTTATGGACTCACATGCCAACTGCCACGAAGTTAAGAGTAAGATCTAATTTTGCCCAGGACTCAGAACACACCTGCAACAATGTAGGCAGATTCATCCACTAGGTCTGTCTAAATTACCCTGAGATACTACTTTTGCTCTGGCATGTAAAGACACTCATTTTAAAGGAGTGAAATCCAACAAACAGCAAAAGCTCTTGAAATTCAGGGGGTGGTGTGGGGGTGGAATTGGTGGGATGACAACACGTGTTTATTTTAAATTTGGTCAGCTACTGCCCAGCCATCATTCAATGAAGCTGAGCTTGAGGAAGTCAGGAAGATGGGCAAGGGGAAGCCCTCAGTCTGAGCAGGATCAGCAGCCCAGAGAATCTGTCCAAAGGGATTTACTACAGGTGCATGGGGCAGGCTGACAAAAAAAGAGAGAATATTTTTTAAGTGGGAAAAAAAATGAGTTTTCAATGGTGAGATGCTTAGGGATGAATTACATTTGCCGCTGGGAAAAGAAAGTTAGGGAAATGAGAATTTTCTGAGTCAATAGGATTTGGAGAAAGGAACATACTTCTTGCTTTCTACATGCTTGATTGCTCCTACACAGACTTCTTGGCTCCATCCTGCTCTCTTAATCACAAGCTTCACATGTTGCAAAAAAATATCCTAGTGGCTTTTTAGATGGGCAAAGATAAAAAGGATTAAACTGAAAAAAAACCACACTAAAATAGTGTAAATATTAATTTGCTACTGCAAATTTAGTTTACTCAAATGACAAACAAAATCAAAATCAGATGATCTCTACTTTGCAATGTTTAGGTCTCTTCCTATCACTTGATGTCAGTGATGCATGAGGATGTGCTCCATTTGCTAAACCATAGCCAGTTCATTTTAAGAGTAATAGGACATCAGGACTCACAAATTATGCAATGCTCAAAAAGGCTCTTGAAATTGTTACTCCCTGTATATATAAACAGTTGGTTTCAGCAAACACTTATCCAGTAACCATTTTTGTCCACTTTTTACACTATTCTTTCGATTCCAGAATACCACCTTTTCAGTTCTTTCTGGACAGCAGCCTTTTCAGTAGGTCTCACTCCTTTTTTCCTAGAGCACTGTAAAATTTCACTTTAACATTTCTGCTAATCATTCTCTTCTGGCCAGTATATATATCTGAACAGTTTGCTACTTCTCTCCCAGCAGTTCACTGGCAGCATTAAGTAAAGCTGAAAAACTTAATTTTCTTCTCAGGTCATTTCTTCACTAAATAAATAAATCAATAAATCATTTATTAGCCACCAGTCGGAAATTTAACCTGGGTGCCCTCTCACTTTTGCCAAGTTTCTTATTCCTGGATGAGTCCAAAGCCCAATTGCAACTTACTCATTTACAAAGAAAAAATCCTGATTAACCTTGTCCTAAATTTTAATAAGGCCCTCACCTACCCTTCAATAACTACAGCTTCTAAGCACAAAGCCCCTCACTAGAATGCCTCTGGTTTTACTCTCCCAAAATACTTTCTATCTTATATAATTAAAGTTTCTTAATTTTGCTTTCATGGACTTAAGTTATCTTCGTTAATTAACAAATTGTCTCTCTTGCATTTGCTCTCCAAGACACCAGCTTTGACATCTACTTGACTTCATCCACAACCATGAAACCTATTCTTATGCCAAATTCCATGCCTGTACTTCACTAAGGTATCAGACACTGTCCCAGGTGTCATTTTATGCATTTCTCCATGTGAACAGCCCTTAAATGCTCTGCTTATTGTCACAGGATCTGTAATTTTCTCTTCATTCTACCAGGAAGAGTCTCAAGTTCATTGTTTATCTTACTAAATCTCACCTCTCTTCATGTGTCCAAGTGACTGAGGCACAAGCATCGATGTATTTCAAAGGAACAGAAGATTCTTGCCATGGACTATATACAACCACCCTACATTAATTATATATCTCTCCTCCTGGTATCTAAATCACTTTCTGTCAGCTTTTTTCCTGGCACTGCCTACTTATGGATGACATATGGGACAACTTTCACTCTGCCAGAAGCAGGGGTCCTATAATCTGCTGTTGTGGTACTTTTTACAATAATTGGTTTTGCACCTTTAGCATTAACTACTCGATGGCACATCTAATACACCTTTTTATCAGCAGTGCCTGACAGACACAAGACACTTGGTTGCACCAAGAACATGCCACCATCATCAAATGGAAGTCCCAAGGCTTGCACTGCTCTCCCACTGAAAGGCAGATTTGAAGATCTAATGCTTCATACACTAACCAACACTAGCCATAAAGTGGTTTCCCACCATTTAAAATTGTAAAAAAATTTCCAGTGCTTTCATTATCCTGATAGTATACAGAGACAGGTCATTCTTTCATTCTGCCTTTCACAAATTTTATTATATGCCATATACTTCAAAGGAGCCTTTTATAGTAGTCTGAATGAATATGCCTATACCCAGCATTTTAAAATAATTCTGCTCTTCTTCCACTAAAATGATCCAGCTCAGTCACTTTAGTCTAAAATCCTTGCAATCACTTGCATTTTTTCTCCATAGGTCAAAATAAGTAATTTTTTTTTTCACTGGAGCAATATAAATTTTGAGTGCCTCACACTCAAACGTTTTTTTCCATGTAAGAAACCACTCTTCATTGCAAATCTACTTGCATGAAGCACAACCTCATACAGAAGCAGCAAAACCTGCAGTAATATGATCTAAGCGTATGCTAAAACATGCACCAAAGACTTGTGCACAGTAAGTAAAGCCTCAGGAAAACATCCAAATTGTAATGAATTCTATGATCTGAAGTTTGATTACTCACAGGAAGTGACTACTCAGTACTTCACTCCATTTGTCAGGTTTTTGGTGGTCTTATTTTTTAAATCGACAGCATCTGCATGACACTTTGGAGAGTTGTACACTGTCCACAAAGATGGGCTTTCAATTCTAGCCATGGGCATGAAACAGCTACCACAGCTACTAAAGGCAGGAGACGTGTGTTTACATCTGTTCTTCTGTGTTTCATTAAATGTAAGACACTGCCTTTTAATTCTAAAAATCACTACATCTCATGACTTATCTTTAAAATATAGAATGCAGTACGTTTATAGCTGACATACCTGCTCCTTGGAAGAAACATGGATTCTTTAATGAAGACTGAACCAGACAGCAGGATATACCAACAGGTACCAATATCATCGGGGCTGGAATAATAATAAAAAAAAGACACAGTTTAAAACACTTGATTTAAATTACTCACAGCAGTACCAAATTTGCACTACAAAGAACATCAAAGAGGCAAAAATGCTCCAAATTATGGAAGACGCAATTGAATTATTTACAAAATAATTCCATGAAACTATTCTAATTTCCATCTGCAAATATATACATTATTAGAATGCTTTATTTCATTTCCTTGACTTTATTAAAAGCATCTATCTATCTATTTGGTAACAGCCCTATTCAAATTAAATACAACTCTAAGTGATTAAAATGAGGCCAAGCTATAGAAAATACACTGTATTGTATTCTATCGAATGCATTGAAGAAGAATGACAGTTCTTCAGCTCTTCCTGAAGAGAGCTGTAGCACCTTTCCCTCTATAAATAAGGCATCCTTTCCCAATACTAGCCATCTTCTTCTTAACCCTTTCTTCAAGACAGAAATTTTCCTTTCTGCATCAGCGTGCCTTTCTACAAGGTAAGAGACCATGGGACACATTTGCGGATGGTAAACCTACATCAGATTTGTCAGCCATGCTTATCTGCTGCTATAAGCACTGCCCCTTTCACGTCTCTTCCTGGCACAAGAATAAACTCCCAACAAAAGGGGCAAAAAGTTTCTTTTCCCCGCTCTCCAGCCTGTAGAGGAACTGGATGAGGAAAACTTTGTCATCCACGCACAGTTCATTCTACTGTAGATTCGTATGTTGCTCCTTGAGTAATACAAAATCCTTTCCACATGCTTAGACTCTTTTTGGATAAGTAAGTTCAAATAATGATCGGACAGGAAAATAAAACAGATTGTGGTTACTAGAAACAGCTGCAGTAGAAGTCTCATTCCATGTTGACACTCAGCACTGAGAATCTCTCTACTGTACTTCAGTTTTTACCACGCCTGCTTCTTCCAGACAAACTGACTAATTGAATTCAAGTGCATCGTTATGAACTGCATGAGCATTCTTATCGAAAACCACATCCCCAGTGACACTAAGAGATGCAGATTACTTAACTAATTTGTAGCACCTTCATTTTTTAAAATTACATGTCTCAAGTCTTTAGCAACAACTAGGTCTAACTTCAAGCAAGAACAGCCCACATCTTTTAACAAGGATGACAGCATAGTATTAAAACCTGATCTTAAATCTTAGTAGGCAATGTACATGTCAGCAGCGTATTTTTCATTTGAAGAACTTCAATTTAAGAAGTACATACACAGTGGTCCTCAAAACAAAAGTGTTAGCCTAAAATAGCTGAGAGCAAACCATCCCATCTAAAAACATGCTCCATTTTCATTTTCCATTGTTCATAATATAGGCATGAGAGAAAGGACAGAAACACAGAGAATTAACAGAGGCAATTGAGGGAACACAATCTATGGCCAAGAACAGAGGAGCTGAATAAGAAGATGGAGCTTGTATTTCTTTTCTAACAGCCAATGTCCTGACCAGTGAAGTGATGCTGGACAACCCCACACACCAGGGAAGTGACAACATCTTCAAAATCAAGGTTTCAGGAATACTTCTTTATACTGATAGACAACAGAAAATGAAGTTATAACACAGTCCCACAGCTAAAACAATAGCATTTGGATTCACATAGCTGAAGTGTTCTAAGCTGCCTTTTCTGAATTGTGCCTCACGTGCTTGCTTCTCACATGGGCCTGTATCACCCTCAAACTTGTTGGTCTAGAAAAATCAACATTGTGCACAAGTGCAGAGAACCAGGTTAAAGCAGATAAACTCAATAAAACCAGCACTTCCAACGAAAATATCATTCCCAAAAACAGACATGCACCTGAGTTAAGTTACACATCTTTAAACATTCTTTCTTTCCCCCATGAGTCCAATGTTGACAGGCATATAACAGCATTGCTGCTGAACTACAAGTCTGTTAGGTTTTTTATTATGTTCTCTAACAGATGTCATTCTAAACACAAATAATCTGTACTAATTAGCACAGTTAAAAGTTTTTGAAATAGAAATTTTCAGCAATGGCTATAGACAGAGTGATTTCCCAAATACCTGGGAACTAACTGTATTAGGATGTGAATAATAATTTTTCCATGTGGATTACAGCACATTATATTATCACATAATAAGTTTTGTGGTCTTGGGAGTGGGGGGTTTTTTCCCCCTTTTCCTAAAAACCGGTAATTTGACCAAGTATTAAAGTGTAGTCTGATAGAAAAGAACCTGGGGTCACAGATTTTATAACTCTAAAGCAAAAGTAATCTAGAAGATCTTTTCATGCTTCCAGAAAGCCATTTCCAACGATGAAATAATTGAAGAAGAAAAAAATTAAATCAATAGAAAGTATTTTAACTTTTGCAAATCTACTAACATGCAAGCTTTTATTTCCTTCCTTTCAAGAGTTGATTAACTTTTTGAAATCCTCTCTCAAACCACCTATTTGTAAGGGGCTTTAGTTAGCTCGTCTCACTGGAGATCTTTTAACTTCAAAGAGAAAGGCAGCTACTGGCTTTCACATGCACCAGTCAATATGTTCAATATTCAAATTCTTAAGGCTACTTTTGAATCTACCTTTGAATCATTAAAAAAAAAAAACAACCTAGAATGATTATGCATTCAACTGCAATGGTTTGATTTCTTCTTATTTGATCACACACAGCATGACTTTTCACTCAGTTAATCATCCAACTGAGTTTTATTTTTTTTTTGCCAATTCACAGGTTTATTCTCTTTCTCTGCAAGCTGGCTCTTCAAAAATTGTTGCTCCTTCTCACTTATCTGTCATGAACACCATACTTTATCTACTTTATATATAATCAAATGAAGCATCTGCTCATTTGACAGCTGAAAGCACTGATCAAAAAAATAAATCAAACTTGAGGAATACTATCCGATTGCATTTGTTTTCCTTTAGCTTTATGTGTACTTAATAACTAGTTTTATTTTGACAGCTACATTTGAGAATTTCTATGCTCTAAGGTATTTGCATCATGCGTATCTACTGAACTCAACGCTTTAATTATCTAAATAAAAAAAAAACCCTTCAATATTGTTGTGTCACAGTAGAGGAATATTACTACAGAATGTGCCTGTATTCAAGGTATCTTCCCTGAAATACACTCTGTAATCTTCTAAAACTTTCATTGTCAGACAAAACACCATAAATATTTCCAAGACAGTCTTCAAGAGCAAAGAACACAGATAGGGTATTAATTCTCTTCATTTTTACAACTAGTAGTATCATAATATAGTCTCGAGCAAAACCTCTGAAAAAATCCCCCATATATAGCAAACACATTTCTTTCTCCAGAACCCACATGCTTCTCTCAGGAAAAAAAAAAATGCAAATGAAACACTGATCTATTCCTTTCATATGAAAATATATTTAACTCTTGCACTTTCAGCACTTGCTATACTCTCAGTTGATTAGAACTAAGCCTCAACAAAGCCATTTGGCAGCCAGCTTTTGCTAGACAGTACTGTCACAAGAAACACGTGCAATTCTTTCATTTTAAGGATTCTGGCCTTCCACAATCCTATTTAAACATCATGTGGCTTTCAATCAAGCTTCCATGTTTTCTGTACTATGCTTGACATTTGTTCATCAACAATGCATTTGCATTCTTCAGGACTTTTGTGCCTGTAATGAAAGACAGAAAGAACTATAGAAGAAGCGGATGCTGAACTACAAAAGCACTTCTTCAAGCCACCTGAGGACTCATGCAAATACCATTTTACCCAATAGAGAACACTCACATTCGAAAGGTTTTCTTTGCAACCACATTTTACATTTTATTTTAAACATTAAAACTGAATTCCAGAGAATAAGCCTAATTATGAAGTTTTCTTTCACTGCTAGAATAGTGCCTACCCCTGGCAGCCTCCAGAAGAATCTAGAAACTTTGTTTGTCCTAAAGATATTTCTTCTGCCAAAGAGACAACAGCAAATTGTTCTAAAAAGGCTTTATTGTGGACAGGACACTTCCCTGACTGCGTCTGCACGAGGGCATTAAGTCCACATAAGCACTTCATCAGGAATTAGCTGAAGCAGGATTGATGCTGATGACCTTTCCACAAAGGCATCCTTCAAGAGACACTGGGGTTTTTTCAGCCTTGCACAGTTAAGGGGAGGGTCCATAGCACCTGTCAGTCAAGCTGACGTAAAAAGCAAAGACATCTGCTGAGGTAAGACCTTTCCAATTACTAGTTTAGTAAGGATGCCACTGCTCTCCAGCATCACCACGACCACTGAAGCAGCAGCTGTCACACATGAGGAGACTGCAAGTGCAGTGAAAGCTCTACAAAGCAACAGAGCTGGTGAAGGGTCTGGAGCACAAGTCCTGTGAGGAGCAGCTGAGGGAGCTGGGAGTGTTTAGCCTGGAAAAAAGGAGGGTCAGGGGAGATCATCTCACTCTCTACAACTGCCTGAAAGGAGGGTGTAGCCAGGTGGGGGTCAGCCTCTTCTCCCAGGCAACAAATACTAGGACAAGAGTCAGCCTCAGGTTGCCCCAGGGGAGGTTTAGATTGGATATTGAAAGGGTGGTCAAGCATTGCAACAGGCTGCCCCAGAAAATGGTTGAGTCACCCTCCCTGGAAGTATTTTAAAAATGTGTAGATGTGGTTCTTGGGGAGAGGGTTTAGTGGCAGACTTTACAGTGCTGGGTTAATGGTTGGACTCAATGATTTCAGAGGTCTTTTCCAACCTTAATGATTCCATGATCCACATCAGGCTGAAAGCAAAGCTCACCTAACCCAGGCAAACAGCACTTCCTACCTAGTTTTGAATTCCTCTCTGCACCCTCCCTCCACTCTTGCAGGGCTATATGCACAGTGGGAGTGGAAACAATTGAAATCAGGAATTATTGACACATGTACATTTCCAAGCTGGCATACACAGACCTTTGCAGGCAAGACTTTACATGTTGGCCTTAAGTGACAGAATGCATTGCTTCTAATACCTAAGACTGAGAGAAAGTTGTTTGTTTTGGGATCTTTCTTCAGGTCAGCTACTGTTCTGGATATTTATCTGGATGAAACGTAGGACTGTTAAAAGTTATACAGCCTACCAAAAGCAGCAAAGCTATCCACTTTCTCGTTACAGAAAACAAGATTTATTACCAAGAAAGTTAGATGACACAAGCAATTTATCCTGCAGAGAATCAGAAAGAAGTCAACCCCAAAGTCACTCATTAGGGGCAGTAAGAACAACAAAATCAATACACAGTCATTCTGTCTTGAAAATAAGATTTGTGTTCTGCAGAAACAACAACAAAAGGACTCCAGTACCGAGATTTAATGTTCTTCTCTTATAACTACTGTGGTAGAGCTACCTACTGATAAAGTTTCCAGAATATTCAGGTTTTAGCAGCAACCTTAAAGTGGTGCAAAACTGACAGCCAATACCAAAATAGCCACCGATGTGCAGGTTTTATTCATAATCTGAACTTTAGTTGTAGAAAATTTCAATAAATCTGCTTGAAATCTTGACTCTTGTATTATAAAACTTTCAAGAGCAGAGGATTTCCTGGGGAATCTACATATAATTTCCCAGAATGCCAGAGAACTGGCTTTATGGGAATTCAGGAACTAGAAACGGAAAGCCATAAACTGGATTGCAATGCCTTCCCGTTGTGTTTCCCTGTACAGCTTCCTTGACGTAGTCCTTTAACACAACTACAACCCGCAGCCATACAGGAAACCTTTCTGCTTTGAAAATTACACGAAAAACTGAAGACAGAACTATGCTAAGAAACTTCATAGCTGTCACTAACTGTTCTGTCTGGAAACTTCAATTGTGTAATTATGCAAGGGCCTATGACATCATTAGGTTGTCAGCACTGATGAGCTTAGACAGTATTTTCAGACCGAGGCTTTCACATTTTCTAGCATATGACTGTTTTCTGAGACCTCAGAGGCACTCAAAGTTCATAAATCAAGAAGTGCTTATAAATCTCCGGACTGACAAGACCCAAGAAGTTTGCAGGCTTTCTCAGAGTCTTCAGTGCTTGTATCAAACTCTTCATGCTGTGATCTATTTCTGCCCCCAGAAGGGGCAGCTTCTTATTCCCAGATCACCAAGTAGCTACTTATATACACTACTTAAAACTAGAGCTTTATTTTCTAATTATAATTATTTTATTTCTAAATCAGCAATCAGCAGCACTTGTATGTTTGCAACTACACAACACATTTGTAACTGTATATCTGAATTATATATTAACGGCATATCAAAGAAATTCTTCACAAGAAAACAGGTCCCCCACACGTATCAATTCTGTAAGGCATCTCTCTACAGTAGCACAGCTGTTCCAAATTTAGCTTTCAGATTTCCTGATTACTTAAGGTGCTGAAAAACCCTCCAAAATATTCAGCTACGATAAAGACTTAAATCAACCTGTGTAAAGGCCAAATAAATCTCAAATATCTATACCATCTGTAATGTCTTCCTCTATCCTCACAAGTCCTGATACATCACTTTTCTTTAAGGCTTCTTTAGAAATAGCAGATTTTAACAAGAGCAATCCATTTAATTCTCATTCTCCATCAAAATGAGACACAGCACTACTAAAACCTCTAGAATAACAAATCATATTCAGCACATGCTTACTCAGGTTCAGCTGAGAAAATGAACATCACAAATATGGACAGTGGCAAGAAATTGCCAGTCGTTGTGACGACTGCTGCTAAACATGCTTTAATTCTGTCAAATAAGACATCACTTCAGTGCAAAATTCAGTACCTGGACTTGAAAGCACATGCTAAACAAAAGTCTTTGCTCTTCTGCCGACCTTCTGGTCATTGGCTTCTCAGCCAACTCCTTTAAAACAGCACTTGAAAAAATCTAAGCAGCATGCAGGTCTCAGTGGTAACAAGCACGGAAATTACTTCTATGTAATTACTTGTTAATATTCCTTTTACACTTATGTCTATCCTGAGACCTAAGCAACAGAGGTGTCATTCTCCCTCTAACACTGGACCAAATATTCCAGCAACTCCAGATGCTGGAAGGAGCCCTAACTGAAGTCGAACATCAACATCCAGAACTGCTTTCCATTCAGAGCTATTTTCAAGCTACTTCATAAAAAGGTCATGAATTTGGCAAGAACGATTTCCTGGTTGTGAAAAAGCTGGTTTGATTTATGGAGACAATAATTCTTTAAAATTCCAACCACTAAAGGATTCATTCAAGACTTACATTTAAACTGGATACAGTACCATCCTCCTACAAGCTGTAACATTCGTAATTGTTTCAATAAAAGAACTTACAAAGCGAGGTGTACCTAGAAGATTACATTTTCATGTAATCATACTCAGTTGAATAAATGTCACAAAGTAAGCAGAGTAATTCCAAAGACATTGCTCATGTTCTGAGATCTACACTTGAGAGAAGCAGAAACAATAGAAATCTGACATTTCAGAACTGGGACCTCTTTCAGACATTTAAGCACTACATAAGAAGAAATCCCAAAGAACACTGCTCTGCAAGCTTTTGCTCCATAGGATATTGTTCCAGCAGATTGATCTGTCTGTTTCTCTTTGCTCATTTTGGTTATCCTCTGTTTGCTGAGAGCTATAGGTGGTTTATTGTTTTAATTGAATAATTAGACATTAGCCTTGCAGTGCCTTGGGATGTCAAACACATCTAAGTTGAACAGCTCTCTCAGGTAGACATCTCATTGCCTGAAGATCCTGCCCACGAGCACTGTGGTGCTCAAACACAGAATAACCAGAAAGCTGTTTACTAACATTGTCAGTACTGCCTCTAATCCTCCTTATTAAGCCAGTTAAGCAGTCACCTGACATCTGCCAGAGCATTTCAGATGCTCTTGATGACATTAAGAGGTATATCCCAAACACAGAAGTAAAAGAAATTGGTACTTGATGCATCAGCCACACACAATTTTCAAATACTTTTCTTCTTATATGAACACACTGAAGTTATATTTAGAGTGAAGATTAGAAGTAAGACTAAATTCAAGACAGAGTTAAAATGTATTCAGTAACAAGACTGATAATTCAGAATTTTGAACTTCTGATTTTCACTAAACAGTGTGCGTATTTCAACTCATGTCCATGATTATCTTCTATTAATGGACACAAGATGAAAACTGGTGTCTTGGCTCCTGGTAGCAACAATGGGAAATGCAGAAGAATGAACCACAGGAAATAATTCCTCAGTATTCATGAAAACAAATATTCAGAAGTATATTATTCTTTAGAGTAATTGTTTGTATTCTTTTTCACTTCTGAAACAAAAATCAGTGAAATCAACCAAGAATTTTGGCCAAATCAGAGAGTATTGCAGAGAGTCAGTAATGCCTGCCCGTCTAAGACAGTGGATTAAACAGGCAATCAATAAATACATTATACAAATATATGCACACAAGCTAATTGACCTATTGTCATTGAAGTCTTGATATTAAACTTGTACAGTGAATTAGCCCTTTGTATCAGAAGAAAAATTCAGAACAAGAATTCGTCTCCTAAATCACCAGAAAACAATTACAGAAGTAACAAAATAAAATTTGCATCCAAAACTCTGAGGTCAAGACAGACCTCAGAGTCTGTTCTATCTTACAAGAAATCTTGTAAGAAATCTGTTCTTATATCTTACAGCTTCCTACTGCTTCTCCAAAACCAAAGCTTTTATTCTCAGAATTACAACAAAAATATGATAGGTTTCACTGAAGCATTTACAGTAAAGAAGGTGCAAAAACATTACTTCCGTCATCATTCAAGGAAGTCTCAAAATCAGGTCAAACAATAACACAAATTTGGAACTGGCTGTGCAAAGCCAACAGACTGTAACATTGATCACTGACACTATTAAGAAGCCTTGATTCAGTGTCTGTTTATACAGAGACAACTGCCAAGTCCTTGAATGTGTTTATTTTAATGATAGACATTGCCTAAAAAATTCCCCACAGAAAACGTATCCACAACACAACACATGAATCAGGTTCCTGATTTACTGCAGTGCAGAACTGGCAGTATCCCAATGATATTTTGGCAACTGTCTGACTATCAGAAGGCACAATACACCTTTAGGAATATTTTCAGGACAAAATAGAAGAGTCCAGCCCTGCTGCAGCATCATTAAATATACTGCTGCAGAACTTCCACAGAAACCTATCGATGTAGAAGAAGCATGAATAT
>VWZT01013360.1:20964-33802 GCA_013397055.1 Pachycephala philippinensis
ACACTGGGGGTGCTGGATGTGTCCCCTGCCCTTTGTCCAACCAGCCCCGCTGCGTTCCCATCTCAGGTGTGTGAGAGGAGCCTGTCCTGCCTCTGGGATTGGGGGAAATCCCACACTGGGGGTGCTGGATGTGTCCCCTGCCCCTTGTCTGACCAGCCCCACTGCGTTCCCATCTCAGGAGTGTGAGAGGAGCCTGTCCTGCCTCTGGGATTGGGGGAAATCCTGCTGGAGGAGATGGAGGGATCCCAGCTGTCATCCGGGCTGAGGAAGAGGACGTGGAGAGCCATGGAGAGGTTTGTCTGTGTGGGATGGAGACAATTGCTGGGAACGGCAGGGAAAGAGAAAGTGGAGCAGAGCAGAACAAAGGCAGACTGAAGCAGGAGCCTGGGGCTGTGTAGGAGTGGGAGAACATCCAGCAGAGCTGGACTGGCTGTGCCAAAAACCTGGCATTGTTCTGACTCTGCTCTGGCTCTCCGTGCTGAGCCCTGCTCTGAGCAGGGGCATGGTGCTGCTCTGGGGCAGATGAGTGTCACTCCCAATTTTTGTGTTTAAAAATGCAGGAGGACAGACGGAAAGAAAAACAACCAAATCGTCAAGCGCCAAGTTGCAGAGTGATCTTTGCTTTGCAGCTTTGACTTGGGCCCCGGCTGTGTATCTTTAATCTTCCAGAAGTCTTTAATCAGGAGAAAATCTGGCTTATCCCTAAAGCCCAGGGTCTGAGCCTGTGCAGTGCAAACAGAATCCTCGGGAGCCTCCAGGAGGGGATGGAGCAGGGATGAGCAGGGATGTGGCTGTGGCTGCCCAGTGGTGCCAGCAGGGAGGGGATGGAGCAGGGATGGAGCAGGGATGTGGCTGTGGGTGCCCGGTGGTGCCAGCAGGGAGGGGATGGAGCAGGGATGGAGCAGGGATAGGTGGAAATGTGGCTGTGGCTGCCCAGTGGTGCCAGCAGGGCAGTGCCCAGCAGCTCCCAGTACAGCAGCTCTGCAGCAGGGCAGGGGAAGGGATGCTCGAGGCAAGAACGGGGGGAGAATGAAACTGTGACAGCTGAGAATGGATAAACAGGCTGGGGGTTTAATAGGGAAAAGCAAAATGTTGGGAAATGTTCTCTGCACTCACCTGGAGGGGAATTTGCTGGGGTTTTAAGCCTGGATTTATCACAGAATCCCAGGTGGGAAGGGAATTAAAGCTCATCCCATCCCACCCCTGCCGTGGGCAGGGACACCTCCCACTGTCCCACGCTGCTCCAGGGATCCAGGGGCAGCCACAGCTCCTCTGGGCAGGCAGAGGCCTCCCCACTGATTTAGGGGTGATGCTGAGGATTTAGAAATGGGGCAGTGACTTCCCACCAGCTCACAAGAGCTCAGAGAGAGCAAAGAGGAAAGAGGAGCAGCCAGGGGAGCCCGTGCTGCTCCTGGGGCAGGAGCAAAGCCAGCCCTGCCTTTCCTTCAGAGCTCCATGCATCCACCTCAGATCTTGGGACAGGTTTTTTGGCAGGGACAAGGCTCTTCCTGCTGCCTTTAAGGAGAACAGACTCACTTCCCAAATGTTTTCAGCCAGGGTAGGTGGCTGCTGCTGGGGTTCCTTTCCTCCTCTCCTGCCTTGCTGAATGTTCCTGGCAGTTCTCAGCTGTGATAAAACCCTCAGAGGAAATGGTGGCATCTGGAAATCATCCTGCTCTCAGCCTAAAGCACGGGATAGGGGAAGGTGCTTGGATTTTCACCATTCATTTTCACCATTTCACCATTTCATTTTCACCATTTCACCATTTCACTTTCACCATTTCACCATTTCACTTTCACCATTTCACCATTCCATTTTCACCATTTCACCATTTCATTTTCACCATTTCATTTTCACGGTGCTTGGACCTTGCTTTATGTGGTCATACATTCCAGGCTCACCTCTGGCAAATGTTGGAGTAACTTCAATCTTTGGGAAGAGCTGTGGGGTTTTGGGGGATGAGGGAGGTTGGGAGCTCTCTTTTAAATGTTGTAATTATCAGCAGAAGCTTTCCATTGCTGAGATGTGCTATCTGTGGTGTTGTCTCGTGTAGGTTTATTTGGCACCCCACACGAATCCAGGAACAGCTGGATGTGTCCTTTGTTAGGGGCAGCAATCCCAGCTGAAGTGGGAAATTGTCCCGACCTTTATTTTGGGAAAGGGGTGTCCTGGGTGTCCCTTTTGTCCAGTTAAGGAGCTCAGTGTGGGATCCAGTGAGGTTTTATCCCAGGTTTTGGCGTTCTTGTGGAATTCAGAGGGACAAGGTGACTCCAGAGCCCAACCCAGGACAGAGAGCAGCAGTGGGGCAAGTGCAGGAGAGGGCTGGCTGTTAATTAGTGCAATGAACGATTAATGAACCATTAACATTAGAAAATAACAGTCTCTATGTGAGTTTAAATTCAAAACCAAAGCAGAAGGTTGAGGCTACGTCAGCACCCACCTGACCAGGTGACCTTTAACCATAAAAATCATCAAAATCTGGGCCCAAAACCAGCCCAGAACTGGGCGGAATTCCAAAAAAATCCACGGAAAAATGGATAGAGACAACCCATCAGATAATTCCTCCTTGGGCCAGCCAGGGGAAGCAGTGCCAGGTTTAATCCTGAGCTGGTTTTAAATGCTGTTACTGAAGGCTTGCTCTGTAAAAGTGCCTCGATGTACTCAAACTCGGTAACATTGTAGGAATTTAAAAATAAACCTGCAAAAGTTCATCACAACTTCATTTCAAAAAGGCTCTCCACATGAAAGGGGAGAGGCTTGTTAAAAAGAAATTAAAAGCAGCCACCAAAAGGGTGACATTTTTCCAGGGGACACAGACATTGTTTAAAGATCTTCCATTAGAGGATGAGAGCAAATCTATACAATTATCAAAAGAGACCTTAAAAGGGCAAAAAATTAGCAGTTCTCATTAAAGAGCAGACCAAAGGAGCTTGTCAGAGGTAAAACAGTATCCTTCAAAACGTGGAAGTCATGTTCAAAGGAGGAAAATGAGGAAAGGAGTGTGAGGAGACAAAGCTGTGACAGAGGAGACAAACCCTTCTTTGGAGGAGGTGGAAAAATCTAAAAATAAACCCTAATAAATCTAATAATAAACCCTAATAAATCTAATAATAAACCCTAATAAATCTAAAAATAAACCCTTTTTGCCAACCCCCTCAGCAGCTGTGCAGCCCCCACAGTGGAGGATCCATCCCAAAATCAGANATAAACCCTAATAAATCTAATAATAAACCCTAATAAATCTAAAAATAAACCCTTTTTGCCAACCCCCTCAGCAGCTGTGCAGCCCCCACAGTGGAGGATCCATCCCAAAATCAGAGGTGGCTGGAGGAGGTTGGGGAGGGGGAAATTGAGATTATTCCAAGGAGCAGCTGGAATTCACCCCAGAGCCCGAAGGAAAGAGCCACTTGGTGGTGGGGAGCGAGGAATTGTTAAAAATGAGGTGATTCCAGAGGAACTGGAGGTGGGAAATGCAGGAATTCTTCCAGCAGCAATCCAGGGATGGCCCAGGCCAGCTCTGAGCTGGGCAAACACTCAGGAAAATATCTCAGAGACCTCAGGAGGCACAGGAATAAATATGGAATGGTGAGGAAGAACCAGGATTTCTTGGAGTCTGTGAGCTTCCAGAGCAATGGGGGCATGTGGGAAAAGCTTTGGAAAAGTCTTCAGCAGAGGCTCTTAAAGAAGTTCAGAGAGAAAATTCCTCCTTTGTCTCATAACCGTGCCAGAAACACAAATTAGGGATAAATCAGCAGCTTTTGCAGCAGAGTAAAACCCAGAGAAGTCCCCAGGGACCTGTGGTGGAGCAGCATCACCTCCCGATGAGGAGGAGGGAAGGGAAGCAGCTGAACAATGAAGCTGCTGGTGACCATCCAAAATTCCGAGTTCCCGGTGCAGAGCCACGGCAGGAGCTCACCACAGGGCAGGAAAACAGGAGGAAAATGGGCAAAATCCTGTGGGAGGGGGCAAGAGTCCTGTGGGAAGAGCTGGGGATGTCCAGCCTGGAGAAGAGGAGGGAGTGTGGAGACCTCAGAGCCCCTTCTGAAGGGCTGACAGGGAAAATGGAGAAGGATTTGCATCAGGAACTGAGTGCCAGGACAAGGGGAATGGGTTGAAACTTAAAGAGGGGAAATTCAGATGGGATATTGGGAAGGAATTGTTCCCTGGGAGGGTGGGGAGGCCTCCCAGGGAACAAAAATGAGACACGAGGAAATAAAGAACAACGGATGGGAGAAGTAAAAGCATCCATTAAAAAAAAAATCCATATCCAAATGCGTTATGGACAACAAGAAAACGTTTTAGGGTGCCCAGAGAAGCTGTGGCTGCCCCTGGATCCCTGGCAGTGCCCAAGGCCAGGCTGGATGGGGCTTGGAGCAGCTTGGGAGCACCCTTGGAGCACCCATGGAAGGTGTCCCTGCCCATGGCAGGGGTGGAATGAAATAATCTTTGAGGTCCCTTCCAACCCAAACCATCCTGGGATTCTGGGATTCGAGCTGAACCAGTCACAAACCTTAACCAAGCTACAACTGCTGAGGAAAGTGACTTTTTCAGTGACTTTTTCCTTGCATGCCCACGTTGCAGGTACAGTTAGGGGAAAAAAAAAATCGCCTCAGTGATCTCTGAGAGCCTAAAAGTAAATTGAGTGTGGAAATTTTTCGGGGGAAAAGTGTTAAACAAAACAGAAGAGATCAATTTGTCATTGCACGGATCAATATTTCACCTGCTACTTAACTACTGTTTGCAGATCTGTTCCCTCCACTGGAGGAGAAAAAAAAAAAAAAAACAGGGAAAAAAAAAAAAAGGACAGGAAAATAAAAAACCCAGGAAGCAGAAAAGATGGAGAGAGAAGTGGGAAAGATAAGGGCTGAGGAATGTCTCTGCAGGCAGGGAGATTACATGGATTGAGACTCCTCACTCTGAGAAGAGTGTGAGTGATGGGCAGGGGTGGCACAGGGGAGATAATTCCCAGCTCAGAGCTGGGATATCACACGGATCAGGACATTCCAAACGGGCAGCAGGAACCTGCTTGGTTCAGATTTTGTGTCACCCAAACTCTTCCCCTCGGGATGTTGTGGGGTTTGGGTGGGTTCCAGGATAACCCACAGCTTTGAGGGGTGCTTTGAGCCCCCCAGGCCTCCCCACACCAAGGAGGTGAAGCTGACAGAATCCACGCTACCACGAATTGTCCAAAGTAAGAGAGTTTAATGGAGGATTGAACAACTTTTATATGTTAATTCACAAAATTGTGTTGAATGGCATAAAATGGTTGGTCATTGGGACACCCAGCCCTTGGGGTGATTGCTCCAGCTCTGAGACATCCGTTTCTGGATGTTTTTCTGGCTGAAGCCACAACAGTCCTTGAGAAGTAGGTGCAGGTGCAGAGATTTACAAAACTATAACATTGTTTTAAATTCTTCACGTGAGAAAGAGAATCTTCACAAAGTGCTGCAAGGGCTAAAGAAATTCCCAGCCTGAGGCCTTTTCTCATACCCATACACACCCACCCAGGTTTGTGTCCCTTAATTCCCTTTCTGGTTTGGAAGCTTCAGCTGGGAATTCTTTGGGAATTTCCTGGAATGGGTGGCCTGGGCCAAGCTTTCACTTGAGGATGAGGATGGGGTCTCTTGCGCAGGTTTGTGCTTCTCTAATCCCGACTGGAAACAGAGTCTGCCTCAATTTGAGGTGAAAACTCAGGATTTTCCTTCAGGAGACACTGAGCTGCTTTTCCAGGAGCATTCCCCACTGGACATCAGCTCACCTTCCATCGCTGCGAGGGGAGAATCAAGATCTTGGTTTAAATTCTTGAACAGCCTTGGAGGGAAATGATTTAAAATTCACCTCACGCTGCAGGAGAGCTCCAGGCCTGGAGCAGAGCAGCTCTGGTGGAGCTGCACCACGGGGGAAGGAGGCAGCTCTGGGATCCCAATTCCATGGGATCCTGCGTGGAGCAGGAGGCTGGCAGGTCATCAAACCCAGCCAGGGAGAGAACACAACAGGCCACAGCTTCAAAGGAAATTTCTCACCCCAAGCAGGACTCAAAGCACATTTCCACTGCAGCACTGAGGGGAAAAAAATAAATATATTTTGTATTTTGCTTTCAGTTCTGCCACGTTCAGGTTTAAAGCAGGGAGCAGCGGTGCAGAAAGGCAGCGGCAGAATTTGTCATTCCGCTGTCCTGAAAATGGTTAAAGCAGCATTTGTTCAAGGTTAAACAACCCAGTGAAAGTTCCTCTTGTGCTGAGTGGAAATGGGCAGATTTTCTGCATGAAAAGGGAAATGCATAAAGTTGTGAATGCCTCGCGTTGGAATGGAAATGCTGAGGTGCCAACGAGGGGCTGGGAACGGGGAATTGGCGCTGGGAGCAGCCCGGGCCCGAAAATAATTTATTTTCTCCATCGAAATTTATTTCATGGGAAGTCATTACTCTGAAATCGATGGAAACAAAGCCAGGGGCAGCTGAGAGCAGCTCGGGGTGGGCACGGAGCTCTCGGCTCCAGGGAGGGCCTGAGGGACACTGAAACCATTCCCAGATTTCAGCCCCTCTCCCGAACTCCCCAAACTTCAGCCCTGCTCCAGGAGATCATGGAAAAGCTTGGGATGAAGGGATCTTAAAGCTCATCCATGGCAGGGACACTTTCCACCATCCCAGGATGCTCCAAATCCCATCCACCCCAGCCTTGGACACTTCCAGGGATCCAGGGGCAGCCAGAGCTTCTCTGGGAAACCCATTCCAGGGCCTCGCCACCCTCACAGGGAGGAATTGCTTCCCAAAATCCCATCTAAATCTCTCTTCTTTCAGCTTAAACCCATTAAAGATGCAGAGCCCTGCCTTGCCTCCACCTCTGCAGGACGGTGTTAATTCAGATTTATGGATTCTAACCACTGTGGATTGTGATTGAGGAAATTGGGGGGATTTTGGGGGCTGAGAGCAGACCAGGGTGCAGAACACCTCCTGCCAACGAGCTCTGCATGTGCCAGAGACATCCCCAGGATCAACCATCCCATTTGGATGCAGGAATTAGGCTGCAAAATCTGCTGGGCCATCCTCACACACACAGCAACTCTTAAAGCTCCCTCCACTGCTTCACTGGAAAGCAGAAATTGCTCAGATTCTCCCCGAAATAAATGCCTTTTGTTTCCCTTCCTTCTTGACAGCAGTATTTATGGTGATCACAAAGGAAAGATCACAACATATCCAGGCAAAAAAAAAGAAAAAAAAGGAAGCCAGAGGAACCAGCAGACCCACAGATAATAAGTAACAAATCAGGAAAGGGAGGGAGATGGTGGCTGTGATTAAAAATGAGACACGAGGAAATAAAGAACAACGGATGGGAGAAGTAAAAGCATCCATTAAAAAAAAAATCCATATCCAAATGCGTTATGAACAACACGAAAACGTTTTAGATTAGGCTGGAACAAAAGAAATTCCAGCAAAATTGCCATGTTATAGATCCAGGTTTGGATAGGGGCAGGAGTGCCATCAATAACCATGCAGATGATGCAGAAAAGCCCAAAAACCTGCTCTGGGAAACAATGAAGGGAACAGATTTCCAGCCCTCATCCCCCAGCATTTTCCATCCCAACGGCAGCAGCTCCCAAATTGTTCGCAGCTTAAAAAATGTGCAGCCGCCAGCTTAATTAAGGGAAATAATTATTAATTTTTAAAAGCTCGCAATTAATTTTTAAACCAGTTTTCACCTGCAAGATCAGCCAAGTTGTTTGGAAATTTGTGGAGGGAAACCACTGAATATTTTACAAGAGTAAAGCTGGTGTCGGGGTGGTGTTAAGAGGGTGAAAAATGGGGTTGGGGTTTGTCACTGTCCCCCTAAAGCTTCTCCCCCTCTCCCTGCTCCCCTCTCTCTTAGGCTGGGCCTATCCTATAAACCCTCTCCTTTGTTTTCCCCTTGGCATCAAACGTGGTATTTTAGAAGCTGGGGAATAAAAAGTGTTTCCAAAAGCATCCTGGGGTTTCTCTGTGCTGCTGAGGTTGATTGTCCTTGTTATTCCAGGAGAAGTTTGGAGCTGTTTAATTTGTTGGCTCCCAGCAGGTGGAAGGGGATGCAGAAGGTTTGAAGCAGGATTTGTGGGATTAAGGGTGATTTGGGACGTTCAGGGGTTTGCTCGGAGTGAAATCACCACGGCTCCAGCAGAATATCAGCAAAATAAAGTTGCAGGGTCCTTAATTAAGTGCCCTTAATTTTACTATAAATCTTGAGGCCAGTGAACTGATGTTTAACCAGGGAAATGATGGTTCTGCCTCTGCCTGTGAAACCTGGGGGAGCCAAAGGGAAATCCGGGGGATTTGGGTTCAAAACCACTGTTTTTAAGGAATAACTCCCTCGAGCCTTCACAGAATCCCAGGATGGTTTGGGGTGGAAGGGACCATAAAAGTCATTGAGTTCCACCCCCTTCCATGATGCCAGGCTGCTCCAAGCCCCATCCAGCCTGGCCTTGGGCACTGCCAGGGATCCAGGGGCAGCCACAGCTTCTCTGGGCACCCTGTGCCAGGGCCTCAGTGCCCTCACAGGGAACAATTCCTTCCCCCACTGCCCAGTGCTGCTTCTGAAAAGTGAAAAGTGATTTTTTTTCCCATGGGATAAAGCAAAGATGGTCCCTCCCATTTTGCTGGGATGATATTTGGGGTAGCTCACGCTGGGCATGAATTTCCCCTCCTCCCCCCAAGGCAGTGAGGGCACTGCTGGTGCCCGGGGTGAGAAGGGCAGGGTTGAGCCGGGGTTTGTAGGGCTGGGAGCAGGATTGGGGTCTGTGGCAGCCTTGGGGATGATTCCAGACAGATCTGCAAGGATCAGCCCCTCTTCCAACCCCTCTGTGTCCAACTGAACACATCAGGGTTTGAGTCCTCCCAGAGATCTCTGCGGAACACAAAAACCCCACAAGATTTTCCTTCTGTGTCCTACGAGTGAAAGCAGAGCTCAAACACAGCTCAGCCTCACCCACGTCCCTGTTCCTCTCCAACAGCAGGTTACAAAAGCCTGAATCCCTTAAAAAGTGAGTTCCTGGGAGGTTTTTGAGGTGTTTTGAGGTGTTTGGCAGTGGCGATGGCTGTAGGCTGCTTTCAGATTTTTGGGAAAGTGCAGTGCCCCATCCAGCCCGAACCACCTCTGGCTGTGCTCCCATTTGCTGCATTTGAAGCTCCCAAATGAGGCAGATCTGAGGCTGTGGGATTGGGAATGGGAATTCTGCCATGGCTCCGGATAAACCCCGTGGAGAGAGGCTCAGATTTGGGCAGAGGGAGCTTCAGTCCAGTGTCACCCACAGCACCCCACAGCACCCCACAGCCCGTGGGTTTGGGGTGCAGGTGGAGCCAGGGGGAATCTGCCTGTGTGGAATTGCTGACAGCAGTCCTGGGGAGAGGCATGAGGAGCTTTATTCCCCCATTCCCAGGATCTCCCACCCCACGGACACTCAAGGGCAGGATGAGGGATAAATCCCGAAAATCTGGGCAACAGCTTGCAGGGGAAAGGAAGGCAAAGGGTGAATTTGCTGCAGTCAGGGTTTCACAGAGAAGAGACTCGAGTTAGAGGCAGGTATAAAGAAATACAAGGAATCAATTTTTTAATGGATTTGCCTGTGCTTTAGACTGGTTCCAAAAAGCTTGGAGTAATCCAGGGAACAAGGTAATAAATTGTTGATATATTTGTAGTGCTGAGCGGGGCTGAGGGCTGGTGTAATCCTTGGCTTGGGAGGTGAGGAATTCTGCAGAGAAGCTTCCATTTCTCCCTCCGTGGTTATCATCAAACTCCAATTATTTTTTCCCCGAAGGTTTCCCATTATTTCTAACTCAATGTTTATTCCCTGGGGTTTCTGCCCTGCTCCAAAGGCAGGAAAGGGACTTTTCCTGGAGGCTTTTCCCAGGGGGGTTCCAAGATTGAAAACCACCCTGAGGGACAGGACCATCGAGCTGGGAAAGATCATTTCTTTCTGTCTCACTCTGGCTTTGCTGTAATTGAGGAGGCTCAGGTGCTCTGATAACCCCAAATCCACAGTTTTGGGCTCTCCCCACGGGGTTTGCAGCTGGAAACAGGCACAGAAATCCTGGAATGAAACATCTCCAGGAGCTTTGCTGCTCCTGCAGCCCTCCCAAGTAAACACCGATATTGAGCAGGGGCTGTTTGAGATGTGGAGGCTGCAGTTCATCACAGGTCAGCTTTTATTGGATTTTGGCCAACTGGAAGCTCCCTGTGTGATCTTTGTGTGTTTGCCTCTCCCCCTGGAAGTCAATGTTTCCCTGGTTTCTGTGCCAGTGCCAGCAGAGGCCGAAGCTTCCCGGGATTTTGACTGGTTTTGGGGGATCTTTCCCACCCCTCTGCCCGAGGCTGGAACAGGAGACCCTGAACCCTCACCCAGGCCTTTTCCAGCCCCTCTGGCTTCCAGGCTGGAGAAACCTGGATCCAAACCTCAGACACAGCAAAACTGCTGAAAACAAAATTAAAAAAATATTTAAACTATTTAAAACTAAATTTAAAAATATTTAAACTCTTTAAAACAAGCGGGAAAGCCCCATTTTGTGGGCAGACCCCTGAGGGCAGCAGGAATCTCTCCTGTTTCTCTTCCATGGTACCTGGCTGGTGGAGGAGGGAATTCTCAGCATCCATGATGCTCTTCCATGTTCCCAGCGTGTTTCCCACCCTGGGAAATGCTGGATTTGCTCCAAACCCTGAGCACAACAGGTCTGGGTCCTGCCAGGGAAGTCAGCCCTCTGGGTGAGAGGAAAACCCCTCAAGGTGTTTTTCCTTGTCCTTGGGTGTGATAGCAGAGCTAAAGCAGATGGATCAGAGCCTTTCCAGATGAAGAGTTAGGTTTCCAAGCTTTGGATTTCAGATTTATTGTAAAAATCCCTGTCTGAGGGGAGGCAGGAGCACTCCATGAACAGTTCAGTGTTGTCCCAACCAGGAATTTTCCATTTAAAACAACCACCACAGACCCTCTGGAGCAGCCCTGCCCTGCTCCCTCCTGGCAGGAATTGCCAGGACACCTGGGAATCCAAAAACTGGGTTGGGAAACCTCCTCTCCATCTCCACCAAGGCTCTTTTCCCAGCTCAGGTTCTTGCCAGGCCCCGTTTGCATCCCTTGTTTTCTGCCTGCTGATTGTTGCTGTCAGCTTGCTCTTATCCCATTTCTTATATAGGTTGCTTTATTTGGTTTTATTGCCTCTTTCACCTCTTATCTCATCAAGGTGCATTTCTTCATTGCTTTTGTGATCAGCGTGGCTTTCTGCAACACATTTAGGGCATCTTTTAAAAGGGTCTTCAACAACTCCAGATTAATCACCCCAATCATTCCGATAATTTTCCTGCCAGTCCCTAAATGTTTTTTCCCCACAGGTGCCCGAGCCTAGGCAAGGGTTGTGTGCGGGCAGAGCAACAAAATCAGGGCCTGGGGAATGAAAAAGGGGTTTTGTTTGGGGATCAGTTCACCCCAATCCACTGGAAAAGGGGCTGAACCAGCAAGATTCAGAAGGTAAGGAATGGTTGGAGCTGGAAAATAATCAGGGTGTGTTTGGGAAGCTCTGAGGGTGTGCGGTGAGGAGATGCCCCAGGAGCTGTGCCTGGAGCCCTCACAGCTTGGAGCCTCCTCATCCCCCTCCAGCTCCACAAACTTGGAGCAATCCCTCTCCATCTCCTTGGGCGCAGCTTGGGGACGAGGAGGAAAATCCTGCTCCTGTGGAAGAGTCCCCAAAACCCCCAGGCCGTGGGTGCAGGCGGAGGAGCAGCATCAGGAGATGCTGAGGGCTGCCTCCTGCCTCTTTCTTAGAGAGCACAGAAACCCTGAATTTCCTTTTTTTTCCATTCCTAATGAACCTGAACCCTGAATTTCCTTGTTTCCATCCCCAATGAACCTGAACCCTGAATTTCCTTGTTTCCATCCCCAGTGAAGCTGCAGGTTGGAAGCTGCCTTGGAGCCACGGATCTGCCCGTGGCCATGCTCCTGGGAGTGTCTGGAGCCCGGGAATGCTGGCTCTGTGTTCCTGTGACACTACAGGGCTCTGTTGTTGTTTTGCTCCCACTCCGTCGTGTTCCCTGAGCATCATCACGAAGAGAAACATGAAAGCAGGCAATTTATAATAATAACAATTAAAAAAAAGCATAGTAATGTAAATTATGCACATCGTTAACCCCAAATGCTGCTCTAAAATGGACACGGATTCTGCAGGAAGTGAGGTTGTGCCGTGACCATTTTCCCCGTGGTGCTGGAGGAGCCCTGTGGCTGCTTCTCCCGAGGTTTGGGGCTCTGTAACACCCTGACGGCAGCACCCCTTGCCTGTCCCTCCCTGGACATGAGGGAGGACCAATGGTGGACATGGGCCTGTGGTGGACATGGGCCTGTGGTGGACATGGGCCTGTGGTGGATGTCGATCTGTGGTGGACAGGGATCTGTGGTGGACACAAACTTGTGGTAGACACAAACTTGTGGTGGACACAGATCTGTGGTGGACATGGGCCTGTGGTGGACACGGGCCTGTGGTGGACATGGATCTGTGGTGGACAGGGATCTGTGGTAGACATGGAGCTGTGGTTGACGTGGATCTGTGGTGGACACAGATCTGTGGTGGATGTGGGCCTGTGGTGGACATGGATCTATGGTGGATGTGGGCCTGTGGTGGACAGGAACCAGTGGTGGACATGACCTGTGGTGGACATGGGCCTGTTGTGGACACAAACCTGTGGTGGACAGGGAGCTGTGGTGGACATGGGCCTGTGGCGGACAAGAGCCTGTGGTGGACGTGGATCTGTGGTGGACATGGAGCTGTGGTGGACATGGGCCTGTGATGGATGTGGGCCTGTGGTGGATGTGGGCCTGTGGTGGACATGGATCT
>VWZT01013379.1:3823-25347 GCA_013397055.1 Pachycephala philippinensis
GGGCCTGGAGGGGGCCGCGTGTCCCCAGCCCTGCCCACGTGTCCCCCCAGCCCGGGTGGGCGCGTTCCCCCGGCGGGGCCGGGCCGGGCTCTCCCCGGCCTTGGCGGGACGGGACGGGACGGGACCTGAACAGCCGCGGCCATCGCATCCCCGCTCTGGGCGTTAATTGTTTGTGTTCGCCTGGGCGGGGGGCGATGGCGGCCGCGGCCCGGCCGAGCCCCCTCAGGAGGGCCCGGAGCCCCCCGGGGTGGGCAGGGCGGCGATCAGAGCGTGGAGCAGGGCAGGGATCTGCCTGTGCTGGCCCGGCCCGGAGGAGAAACCCCTTGGATGGGACATCCCCAAGCAGAGCCCTGGCTGGTGGGCACAGCCCCCGCCCTTCAGAGGGGTCGGGAAGGGGACGGAGCTGCTGCAGGATTCATGAGCAACCCAAAAATTCATAATGAGGAAAACAAAATCTATCGCAGATAGCAAGGGGGTTGGTGGCACAACTGTGGAGTTACAGTTTGCAACTTCCCTCTTTTATCCCACCTCTTCCCCCCAACTTTATCCAGCCCAGCTGGAGCGCGGTTCTGCTCTAGGTAAAGGCTTAGCCCTGAAGTTCAAACCCTTCAGTCTCTAAACTGGTCGGGGAATGGGGAATTTTCCATTTTTTTTCAGGTCATGGTGAGCCCACGGCTCAGCTGTCATGAGGGAGAACTTGAAAGCAAACTCTTGCTCTGCTTCTGTCTCTTGCTGCAGGCTCAGGAATCCTGATCTTACAGAGCTGCCTCTGCTCTGATCTGCGGCACAGTGAGCTCAGCTCCCTCAAAGAAAGCTGTGTGAGAAGGACAGGCAAAAGGAAAGGTCGGGAAGTCCTCTGGAGGAAAAGGACAGGGAATCTGGAGTTGTCCAGTGTCCAGCACAGATGTTTGGGGAAAGCATTTCTGTCAGTGCTAGTGAAAGGCAGGATTCTCTCTTCCTAGAGCTTAGAGCTGTAGAGTGGCCACACTTTCTGGATTTCCATCCCTTTGTTAAAAGCTCCTTTCCGGTCTGGAAATCTTCTGCCAAGTTGCAGGGCAGGGAGGGATTTTTGCTGGGAGATGTGAAACTTCCCCAGCCACCTGTTTATCACAGTCCCCAGGGCTCGTCCTTGCACTCTGCTTGCTTTCCAACTTCAGGCTCACATCCAGCTCCCTGTTTGTCTGTTACTGTTCTTTGGACTGTGTATCCCAGGTTTCAGATTCACTTTCTGTCTTAGTCACTTACTGTGAGGTGAACCTGGGGTGAGCTTGTGAATCTTCAGAATCCCCAGAAAGAGGGAGAGGAGCATTGGGAATTCTTGCCGATGGTGGCAAAACCTGGAGCTGTTGGTTTATACCGAGGAGCCGAGTGCGGGTGCTGAGCAGGGAGCTGGTTCCCTGTGCCTGGCTCGCCTTGTGGCTCCTGGGATGCTCTGTTGGACACATGGGGCTGCACTGTCACCTGTGCCATCATCAGACGTGGAAATGGGCTTGGCTGAGGCTTGGAGAGCTTGGAGTGGCCTCAGCATCCTGAGCAAAGTTCTCCTGCCTCACTTCAGCTGCCCCTGGAGCTGTTTGCCCGCTGCTTCTTTGTCCACATCTAACACGGCCCTTCTACTGATGGGGTGGAGAGCACCCCCCGCGCTGGAATGGGGTGATTCGGTCCCATTTTGGAGGTCGGACTGTCCAGATCTGTGCTGTGCTTGGCCCTCCTCTATGAGGGCCAGGGATCTCCATGGCCACACTAATGAAAGAGAAAATGCCCCTTGTGAGTAGTGAAAGTATCTGGGGTCAAAGCACAGAGGTTGCAAAACCTTTCCAGTCCTGCCCACAGGTCTGGGAAGGGAATTACTTTCAACTTCTGAGTTTTAATTTCTAGTAAGACAGGGAAGTATTTTCTGGTTCTTGAGCCATAAATGCTGCTGTAAGTGGATCCAGAACCAGCTTTGCTGGAGGTTTATCAGCTTATCTTTAGGAATATGTAATACCCAGCTAATGCTGTCAATAAAGAGTGCACCTTAGGCTGCACATTTATCCTGCTTTTTCCAGATGCCCCTGGGAGGCAGAGTTATCTCTGAGGCCTGGTTTGGTCTGCTGCCTGCTTCCCCCTGGAGCTGGTGGTGTGGTAGAAGGGCTGCTCCGCTCCTGGTGAGATTGGGTGTGTTGTTGCTCTGGGTGCATGAGGCAGAAGGGAGGGCAGAGGAAGGGATGGAGGCAGTGAAGGCCAGAAAAAAACCCCAACAAAACAACAACTTTGGCAAGTGGGCAAAGCCAGAGCAAAACAATGTATCACACTGTGACAGCTTTGACTTCCTCCAGAAAACCTGGCCGAGGTCCCAAGGGGCTGGTGCTGGTGTTGGGTCAGTGTGAGTGAGACAAGGCAGCCCTGGTGATGCTGCCAGACACTCCCATGTGTGACCCTGTGCTGATTCCAGGGAACTCGTGGGACAGAAGATGAGCTGGAGCCACCCAGAGCATGGCTGAGGTTGAAGCAGGAGCTGAGCTGGCCCCCAGCTGAGTGGCTGCACTGAAAGGCTGTGTATTTTCTGCAGCTGTTGTCTGGCTGCCTTTGCTTCCTTCTCTCTTTCCTCTCGCTGTGTGATGTGGTTGGTGTTGAGGTGGTCTCCAGCTCCACATCCCTAGGCTCATTCTGTGCCTGGAGCTGTGCTAAGGGATTGAGTTACTCCCGTATCTCCTGGCAGGGCAGGAGAGGCCTCGTGGGCCTCTGCTATCAGCAAGAAACAATCCTGCCGTTCATCCCAACATGTGACATTAACGTGGGGAAGAGGGATGTTTGTCCCTGGGATTATCCATGCTCTGGGAAAGGCTGGCCGTGTGGCCAGCTCGTGCTCTGGCTCAGCCATGGGGTGTGATCCCACACTTCCTGGCATCCCAGCCCGCTGTTAGAATGGTACCGTAGTCATTTTATCATCCTAATGCAAATTTCATGCTCCAAACTGATGTTAACTTTGACTTGGGTGGGGGCAGATCCCAAAGTTAGAGGAAATGGAACTGCTGTGGGCTCAGAAATATCGGTGTCCAGTGAGGACCATACAGGGCCTGCACAAGCAGGGAGAGACGAGCAGCTCAACTGTGACCTGATAAACACCACCCTGCCCTTCCAGCCCTGGACTGGGGACAGCGAGAGGCCTTCCCAAACCACCAGGCTGCTCTAGGACCTGGAAAAGAGGGAGCTGCTCCCACCATGCCGCCACTGGCTGTGCACTCTCCTGGAAATGCTTGTGTGTGCAGTTAACCTGTGTGCTGGAGTCGTGACCCAGCTTGTCAGCTTAGCACAGTGCTGCAAAGCCTGCAGCGGATTAGCTCTGCCTCCACACGCAGCCCCATCCCGGCCAGATCCATGGAAACCTTCCAGCAGCGGGCTCTGACATTGCAATGGATGCAGATGTCACGTAAGAGGCAGCAGGGCTGGCCCTGAGTCAGTAACACCGGGGGCTCCGTGGGGCTCCCTGCAGTCACTGCTGTTCCACAGGAACAGTTGGACATTGCAGCATCTGCTGCCTGACCTTCCCCTGTGGGCAGGGAAGCAGGAGGGGACCTTTTGCAGAACTTGCTTTCTCATGTGGCTTTTCTCCCTCTGTGGCTGTGGGGAGGAAGGCCAGGGAGACAAACCACACTGGAAATTTGGGGTTCTTGCCTTCCCTCTGCCCTGCCAGACTGGGTTTTCCAGCTTCCCCAGCACTCACTCCCTCAGCATCCCTGTGCAGTGCGAGCAGCATCACCCATAACGTCCCTCTTGTCACTGCCCATGGTCTGGATGTAAATCCTGAGCTTGAAGCCGAGCAATAAACTCCCTGTTCATCCATCTGCCCACGATGGATGCTGGTGTCTCACTGCTGGCTGACCTGGGCTCTCTGCTCCAGGCAGCAGCATTCCCACCTGCAGCTCTTGGGTGGGCTCTGCCAGAGCTCCCCGTACCTCTTCTGGGTCTCCTGCTATCCCAGCTATGGCTTAATTTAACAGGGCTTTTCCCTTTATTCCATAAACTAACTTGACTTTAGGATTGTCTGGAATGCTTGGCCTTGCAGGGGCAAAGGAGATGCCAGTTAAACTGGATAACTGGTTTTGGTCTTTTATTATGCTTTTTCCTTTTCTCATGCATATGGCCTTGCAGATGGGCTCTGCCTCTCCACGGCTTGGAGATGTGTAAAGAGCCTGTCCTGCTCCTAAACCAACCTTTTCCCTTCTCCTAAGCTACCCTCTTTCCGGTAAGGGCCTGGAGACATGGGAAGTCCCAGGATATGTGGGAAGTCCCAGGAGAACTGGTGTCTGTACACTTTCTCACTTGGGAATTTCCAAATTGTGCAGCAGATTGGAATAGCGGGGCCTGGGGGTGGCTGGTGACAGGCAGGACCTTCTTAAAGCTGACTCTGGTGAAAGACAAAAGGCTCTTTGTTTGCCCAAACCTTGGGAATTCAGCATTTCCAGTGTGCCCCCGTTCGGATTTGGTTGTGAAGGCTGCTGCTAAAGCACTTTCCAAAAGAAAAATGTGGATGTTGTCCTGCAGAGCAGCAGAGTGAAGTGGGGCTGGTGTGTGCCCGAGCTGGGGCTGGAGGCGCAGCTGGGCAGGGTCGAGCTGCTCCTTCTCCAGAAACTTCTGAGCAGCTTCTGCTGCCAGGGCTGAGCACGGGACGGCTGGGGAAGGCAAAGCCGAAGGGAACGGCCGTGGCTCAGCTCTCCTGCAGCAGCATGGAGCGATCCTGCGGGAGGAAAGGCAGAGCTTGCAGAGGGGAAGGATTAGCTTTTGGGAAAACATTGGCAGCTCCCTGGGCCGGGAGGCTGGAGTCAGTGCCAGACAGGAAGCGGCTGACGTGGAAGTGCCGGCTGGCCGGGATTATGAATGGCCAGGGGTGCCTTCCAGCCACACCGAGCCCTCCGAGCCCTGCCCTGCCCTGCCCTGCTCTGCCCTGCCCTGCTCGAGGTAAGCACGGGGCAGACCTTCGCTCCTCATATCACAAATCCATTCAAAAGAGCAGCTGGGAGTCTCATCCCGGGAAGACAAGCCCTCGTTTGTTGCCAGACTGGCTCTGGAGGCGCAGAAACTGGCTGCCATTAGTGCCATGCGGCTGCCAGGATTGTTCTGGTCCCTGCTCTCTGTAGTAAAATCTCTCCTTTGATCAGAGAAAACCAGGATCATCCTGTCCCGAGACACTGAGCTAGTGCAGAGTGGCCATGGGAAGGGATTTCTGAAAGGAGGGGGGTGGAATTACGGAAAAAATGTGCGTGTGCGTCCGTGGCTGTTTTGTGCAAGTTGCCTGTTTGAAGCTGCTTTTCTTCTCCTTCTCAATCTGTAAATTCAAGTTTTTACTTGAAATGCTCAGTGCATCCAAAATACCTTTATCAGGGCTGCTTTATTAGTCAGGGGGGTTTTGTGTCCTGTTGGGGACTCTGGCCTGGCATTAAGGGCCCTGGGGGAAGCAGGATTGTGGTTCCCCTCTCCTGGGGAGCTCTGGGGACACGGTGGCTGTCACAGGCTCCCCACCCAAGGGTTACAAGCAGCTGGACTCGGTGGGATTCCAGGACAGCAGCCTGGCTTCCCGGAAAGGAAACTGGACAAATCCCTGATTTTAAGAGCAGCGTTGCTCCCTGGGCTGTGCTGAAGAGCTGATTTACCAGAGGCAGCAGGATGTGGCCGCCCCTGCGCTGGGGTCACGGGGGAGGGAGGCGGCCTCGTGTGTGACCCCTCCCCAGCTGCGGAGCCTCCGGGTGGTGGCCACCCATGAAACAAACGGCGAGGTTTTTTCCCCTCTTTTGAAAAAGGAACTTCAGCCTCGGCGCCTGCCAGCGCTGACAGAGGATGCAGAGCAGGGCTGAGCCTCTGCAGGAGTGACCTGCTCAGGCCAGGAGCACAGGTAGGGGCTTGCTAGTTTTTCCCTGGCTTGCTGGTTTTTCCCTGGCTTGCTGGTTTTCCCTGACTGCTGTTAAACCCCTGCGCAGTGTCGGCAGCAGAGGGGAGCGTGGAGTGCTGCTGGGGCTGGCACTGGTGGAGCAGAGGGGAGCGTGGAGTGCTGCTGGGGCTGGCACTGATGGAGCAGTCATGGGACTCCTGAAGTTCTCTTCGGGCCATTCTGCCTCTGTGGGGAGGGCAGGATCTGTCGGGAACTCTGCTGGCTCCTGGAAAGCCTCGGGATGGCTGCAGCGGGGTGCAGGGGGAGGCAGCTTCCCAGTGTTTTGGAGGAGGTGACTCTTCCCTTTTCCAGACTCTGAGCTGCCTTTTAAAGTGACCAAGAGTTGGGAAGCAGCCGCCTGGGCTTCTTCTGCCTGGAGCTTGGTGTTAGAGCAAGGCAGCTCCATGTGATCCACCATTCCTTGCGAGGCAAGAGGAATGGCAGGACAATGCCAACAGCCCTGGCAGCAAAACCAGCACAGGACTGGAGCTGCACAAGCACGGAGTCAGAGAAAAGAGCTTTTGGGATGAGAGGGGAAGGGAGGGCCAGGCCTTGAGACCCCTGGGCAGGCCAGTCCAGCATAGCAGGGAGCTGCTCCTCCCGTGTCCTTGGGATAAGCTGGAGGTGTGTTTGTGCTCCAGACAGCCCATGGGGGTCATGGGCTCTGTGATCCTGAGCGACGGCCAAGGTCCTCTCGGAGCACCGGTGACGTCTGCTGTGATCTTGGCTGGCTGAAAGGAGGAGGCAACAAAATGTACTGAGGTTTGTTTGTGGGGGGGAGTGGTTTTTCCCCTCACCTTTCAAGCTTGCAGATACCATCCAGGTGCTTTGCATGTCCCATTTCCCAATTGTCCCTAACCTTTCCTTTCCCTTGTGTGCGGGGGCGGTGTCAGCTGTGACTCCTGCCTGTGGAAGTAGGTGTTGTACAGATGATATCATCTCCGAGCAATGTTAGGGATGCTTTGGTCTCTGTGCCTCTTTATTTTTTTTTTTTTTCCTAGAGCTAAATGTTTCTTTTAGCTCATTGCAGTCAGAGACCGTAATTAAATAGGCTGCATCTGCTTGATGTCTCAGCTACTCATTTTGCTAATGCTTCACACAGATGCTGAATCGTCTGAGAGACAATTGCTGCTGTGTTGAGCTCCCCAGTTCTCAGGGATGATGTCTCCATAGGATCAGGAATTTGTTTGTAGGACGAGTACTGCCTCGATATCAAGTAAACTCTGCCCTGCACAGAGACCCTGACAAATGTGAGGGCTGGAAAATCCCCAACCATGTGATGTGTGACAAGGGCAAGTGCTGGATCCTGCCCTGGGATGGGGCAGCCCTGGATGCAGGGACAGACTGGGAACGAGAGGCTGGAGAGCAGCGCCATGGGCAGGGACCTGGGGGTCCTGGTCAGTGGCAAGTTGGAGCTGAGTCTCCGGTGTGTCCTGGCAGCACAAAGGGCCACTGTGTCCTGGGGGGCACCAGGCCAGGGAGGGATTGTCCCGCTCTGCTCTGCACTGGGGCAGCCTCACCTCCAGCGCTGGGGGCACTTTGGGCACCACAAGATCAGAGGGATCCAAAGCTGTTGGAGAGTGTCCAAAGGAGGGACACGGAGCTGGGGAAGGGGCTGAGGAGCGGCTGAGGGCACTTGGCTCGTTCAGCTGGAGCAGAGGAGGCTGAGGGGAGGCTCCTCGGGGGCTGCAGCTCCTCCCGAGGGGAGGCGGAGGGGCAGGGGCTGAGCTCTGCTCTGGGACAGGGACAGGAGCCCAGGGAACGGCTGGAGCTGTGTCAGGGCTTGGGATGGAGCTCAGGGAAAGGTTCTTCCCCCCGAGGGTGCTGGGCACTGCCCAGGCTCCCCAGGGAATGGTCCCGGCCCCGAGGCTGCCAGAGCTCCAGGAGCGTTTGGGCACCGCTCTCAGGGGTGCCCAGGGTGGGATTGTTGGGGTGTCTGGGCAGGGCCAGGGGCTGGATTTGATCCCTGTGGGTCCCTTCCCACTCAGGATATTCTGGGATTCTATGAAAAGTCTCTCCAACCTGCTCAAATGAGAAAAATGGCTGGTGTTTGTTTTTTGATGTGTGTGGCCAAAGCCAGGGAATGTTTGGTTTCACCCCTGGGTTTTACCCCATCCTCATCCATGCCAGGCCCTGCAGTGCAGATCCTCCAGACAGGAAGCAGGGATGGAGTCACACTGCACCAGGGATGCTGCGGGTGCTCCTGGGAGCCGCGTGGAGGGCGGTGCTGCTGCTGCCTTGTGGTTTCCTGTGTGAGGATGTGTTTTCCTCCGTCTCCAGTGCAGGGAACTCATTGCGTGCAAGTGCTTCCCTGGACTTTGTGCTGGAAGTAGCAGCAGCCTCAGCACCTGCTGCCCACATTGCTGGTTCCGTGGGGGCCGTGCCTCGGTTCTGGGGCGGGCGCAGTCCCTGAAGCTTCCGGATCTGCCACAGGATGTGGCCAGGCTGTGACACAGCTCCTGGTAACCAGCACTGCTCAGCTGTCTCTCCACACCCTTCACTTCTTCTTCTGCCACGTCTGGGGCGGGATCACACCCCAAAGGACACATCTGCCAGGGGTTGGTGCTGGGTTTGCCTCCCATGACGTGGCTCACGGGGTCACAGCGGCTGTTTTGGCAGCAGGAAGGCCAGGTTGGATAGGGCTTGGAGCAACCTGGTCTAGTGAAAGGTGTCCCTGCCCACGGAAGGTGCCCCTGCCCATGGCAGAGAGTTGTACCTGGATGGCCTTTAGGGTTCCTTCCAACCCAGACTGTTCCATGATGACACGTGTGCTATGGATTCACCTCTCAGCCCATGGTGGATCTCACTGAACCACATTAAAATGCTTTTAGGCTTTCTCCCAACACATCATAGCCCATGTTGGAGTTTGGATCTCTCAGCTCCTGCACGGAAGAGGTTACTGAGCCCATTCCCGCAGGAAATGTTGAGCCTGTTCTTAGTGGGGTGAACTGGAGTGGTTTGGGGTTTCTTCCTCACTGTAATTAAATAAGGAAACAAGAGGCCTTGGCATTAAAGCTTTTTAATCTTTCTCCAGAGAAGAACTGCTGATTAGCACTGCAGCATCTGTTAGAGATGGGCTCGATTGCAGCCGTGGTAGTCGTGACCTTGAGTTTGGGATGTGCTTGCCAGCATTTGAGGACACTATTTACCTACTGGAACAACACGGTGGCCTCATGTAAATCTAAGCAGATTCTGCTTGGGGAAAGGGTTTTTTTGCTTGCTTGCTTATGAAATTATGGAAACTTATTTATGCTATTTAAGGCATCAGCTTAATTTCTGTTACTTTATTCATTTCTCTGTCCAGCACATGTAAAATAATATTTTCGGTACACAAAGCTTTCTGCCTTAAGCTTCCATCAAAGAGCAGCCTGACACAAATTCTGCGAGGGGCTGGATGTGGGAACAAAGGAGGTATAATTAGCTACAGATAAACAGAGCTGTGTTTCTCGTCAGCATCCCTTCAGATCTCCACTTGTGTCTCACCCTCAGAGCTGATTCTTTTCTGCAGGCTGGAAGAGGAAGATGAGCTTTCCCTCATCTTCCAGTTTTCAACTTGTAAATGGAGCTAAGCTGAAATGGGAAATACGTTTATGGTCTGTGTGCACCTGCAGAAGAGGCTATGGCTGCTCTCAGGGCTGGTGTTATTTCAGGATATTTGCTTTCCGGGTGCCTGAGCTGTGACTTCTTCTTCTCGTTCCCCTCCACCCCTTCTTTCCTGTCTCTCACTTTCGGTGGCTGGCGTGGTGGGGGCTGTCTGGCAGCAGCTCTGAACTGTGTTGGGGGCTGGCGTGACCTGGCCTTGTTCCCAAAGGGCGGATGCATAGGTGAAAATGGGATCTGGGTGAAACCCAGCTGGTTTTACCCTTCTTTGTCAGTGCATTGGAGCCAAGCAGGTGGTGGCGTTTCTGCAGGGTTGGGGTCTCACGGTGTGGCAGTGTCGGGCTGAGTGGCAGCCCCCTCCCGTGGCTGTGGGGCCTGTTCCCTCATTCCCACATGGAACAGGTCAGGAGGTGACTCTGTTCAGCCCAGGTCACCGCTCCAGCCGAGCCTGCCCTCTGCTCCAGCCGGGGAAGGGAAGGGGGAGGAAGGAAAGCTGCTGTGGGCTCCTCCTCTTCTCAGATGTGGGGCGAGGGCCCAGATGGCATCCCAGATCTTTTCCTATGGGATTTAGACGAGGTTTCCTGTTGAGAGAGCTGCTCCTAATCGCTGCCCTTCTGTGCTGTGTTGCAGATCAGGACCAGATGAGCAGAGGGAG
The DNA here is from genome assembly GCA_013397055.1 of Pachycephala philippinensis. Lineage (NCBI taxonomy): Eukaryota > Metazoa > Chordata > Aves > Passeriformes > Pachycephala > Pachycephala philippinensis. The sequence goes on from VWZT01013379.1 coordinate 13,987, forward strand.
GTTTCTGTGAAGATCAGAGTCGCCCCAGCCCTGCCCCGGGAAGTGGCCGTGCCTCCGGCTGTCACCGCTGCGGGCCTGGAAGAGACAAGAGAAGGAAAATGTCCCACGCTTTAAAGCAAGTGTTCAATAAAGACAAAACCTTCCGGCCCAAGCGCAAGTTCGAGCCGGGCACTCAGCGGTTTGAGCTGCACAAGAAGGCCCAGGCCTCGCTCAACGCCGGCCTGGACTTGAAAGTGGCCGTGCAGCTGCCGCCGGGCGAGGAGCAGAACGACTGGGTGGCCGTGCACGTCGTGGACTTCTTCAACCGCATCAACCTCATCTACGGCACCATCAGTGACTATTGCACGGAGCAGTCGTGCCCCGTCATGTCGGGGGGCCCCAAGTACGAGTACCGGTGGCAGGACGAGCACAAGTACCGCAAACCCACGGCCCTGTCCGCGCCCCAGTACATGAACCTGCTCATGGACTGGATCGAGGTGCAGATCAACAACGAGGACATCTTCCCCACCAACGTCGGTGAGTTTGGGTCCCAGCTGGGACTGGAGGGAGGGAGGTGGGTGTGGAGCCTTCTCGTGGAGCCCCTGTTGCTGTTCCAGGAGATGCTGCAGCACAGCTGACCCCTGTAGCAGAGCTGTTTCCCCTCTGTGCTTCTCAGGTGGGCAGTGCAGTGAGCTCCTCCCAGCTCTTATGCACTGCTGAAATACCCAGTGCTGTACCAGACCCCACTGGGAGTCATGGGTACCTCGAGGCAGTGAGACAGGAGGCTGCCCTTGGAGCAGTCAGTGTCTGAGGTGGCTCTGGCATGGCTCATGCTGGATGCAGGATGGCTCTCTGGGAGCTGATGGCCAGTTCAGGTCCGAGGCACAGCTCTGTGTCACCTGGTGATGGTGCCACGTGCCGTAATCACCCCTTCTGTTATCAGAGGCCACGCTGGCTGCCTCTGCCTCTGCCCCTCCTGGGGGGGTGGGATGCTGGCACAGGCCTGGAGGGAAGGGCCGTGTTTCATCTGCCGCCAGGGCCATGGAAACAGGAGTTTGGCCTAAGACACCTCAGTCTCTTGAGGCCTAAGACACCTCAAACACAGCTTTGTTTAGTTGTCTGTTGGGTTTTGTTCTGTGATGAAGATGAAAAATTTAGGGTCTAAATTATCAGAGCCTATGCAGACCTGTCATCTCCTGGGATGGAGGAGACAAGGTGCAGCAGGGCTCCCTCCCTCCCTCCTGCCCCGGTGTTCAACCCTTTGGAGCTCCGATGGGATGCAGTTGGTCCCTATTTGGGGCACGCCTGCCACTTGAGCATCCACAGGGATCCTCCACTGTGCCAAAATGCTGCTTCAACCTGGTGGGCAGAGAGGGGAGGGGGGCCATGAACAGCCAGTTTTGAGACAGCTGAAGCACCAAACCCTCCCCAGCCATTCCTTCTCGTGCTGCACAGGCTCTGCTGCAGCTCTCTGGGGACCACACTGGGGGTGTTGGTTCTGTTCTGGGCTGCGGGACGAGCTTCCGACAGCACGAGGGCTGTGGTTTGGGGTTTTTTTAGTTGTTATTGTCTTCAGCTCAGCTTTTACCAGATCCTTTAATGCTGACTGAATTGCTGCAGCTCTGGCAGAGCAAGGAAAGTGTTTAACTCGTCCTTGTTCCTCCAGAAACGGTGTGAACTTTACACCCTGATATCCCACGGCGGTGGCTGCATGGCCAGACTGCTCTGCTGCAGGGGCCCAGCCAAACACAGACCTGCAGCCTTCAAAGAGGACCTTAACAGCTTTAATTTTTAACCAAAGAGCTAAAGATGTACCAAAACAAGGGATAACTGTGGGGAGTTACCAGCACCAGCCCTTTCCTTTGGGAAGTTATTTGGTTGTATCTGGTGTTTTGCACTGTTTACACAAATACAGCAAACAGGAGTGGAAGAAAACTCGTGTCTGACTGAAACAACTCCTGGCAATGTGAGCTCTGCTTTCAGTCACAGCAGTGCATCACTCTGTCACTTAAAAAATCAGTGATCCAAAGGAGAGGGGAGCTGGAAATTACCAGGGGCAGAAGCGTTTTTGCCTCAATCTGTCCATTTTACCAATTTATTTTAGCCCCAAGCAACCAGTTTTAACTTGAGTGAAGGTTTTTCGTGGCCACTCTTCCCTCCCAGGTACTCCCTTCCCCAAGAACTTCCTCCCGGTGGTGAAGAAGATTCTCTCCAGGCTCTTCCGGGTGTTTGTCCACGTCTACATCCACCACTTTGACAGGATCACCCAGATGGGCTCGGAGGCCCACGTGAACACCTGCTACAAGCACTTTTACTACTTTGTGAAAGAGTTCAATCTCATAGACACCAAGGAGCTGGAGCCCCTGGTGAGTGTCTGGGTGGGCTCAGCTACAGGTGGGGTCTGTGGCCAGCACAGGGCTGGGGGAGTCACAGAGGGCTCTGGAACCTTCTCAGAAGGCCCCACCTCAAATCCTGGGGTCAGTTTTGGGTCCCTCACTCCAACAAAGACATTGAGTGGCTGGAGCATGTCCAGAGATGGGAACAGAGCTGGGAAGGGGCTGGAGCCCCAGGAGAGCTGAGGGAGCTGGGAAAGGGGCTCAGCCTGGAGCAAAGGAGGCTCAGGGGGGACCTTGTGGCTCTGCACAACTCCCTGACAGGAGGGGGCAGCCGGGGGGGCTCAGTCTTGTCCCAGGTAACAAGTGACAGGACAAGAGGAAACGGCCTCAAGCTGTGCCAGGGGAGGTTTAGATTGGATATAAAGGAAAATTTCTTCACTGAAAGGGTGGGACAGGCATTGGAAGGGGCTGCCCAGGGCAGTGGTGGAGTCACCATCCCTGGAAGTGCTCAGAAAACATATGGATGTGACACCTGGGGATACGGTTTAGTGGTGACACAGCAGTGATGGGGTAATGGTTGGACTCGATGATCTTGGGAGTCTTTCCCAACCTTAAGGATTCCATGATTCTCTTCTAAAGCTGGTTGCCCAAATTCCGGACCAGTTGGCCTTGCAGTGTAATTGTCAGGGACCTGGGAGTCAGGATGTGACTGGGATGTTCTGGGAACAGGAACAGTGGGAGCTCCCCTCCTCCCAAACTGGAGCTGTGGGCAGCGGTGTCACCCCATGCCTAGGAATGGTATTGACACCTAAACACGGGGGTTTTTTCATCCACACCTTCACCTGGGAGCCTGGATCCTCCTTCACAGTCCCTTGTCTTCTCTGTCCCTTTGACAGAAGGAAATGACCTCCCGGATGTGCCACTGAGCTCAGACCTTCCTGCTCCCACCTCGGCACCTCTTCCGAGGACTCTGAGCCCCAATCCCATATTGGAGACGTGATTCAAGGGGAGAACAGAGACGTTTCGTTTAAGAAATTATATATTTTTAATGAGTTTCAATGTAAAACTGTGATACTGCAGGAATATTTTTTTAAAGATGCTCTAGATTAACTAGTTTTTTATAGTAATTTCTATAAAAAAGAAAGAAAATATTTTGTGGGCCACTTGATGGGAATGATGGCTCTCGGAGTGGGGAAGAGCTGCCTGAGCTGCCTCCTCCGTGTGCCCCGAGTGAGCTGAGCCAGACACTTCAGTGTCGAGGAGCTGGTGCTGCCATGGAAGCGGTACTTCCCTTGGGATACACATTCCCCTCCCCTGAAGGCAGGGTACAGGACTGGGGAGGAATTGCTGGTGTACATGGATCCCCCGGGGGTGGATCCCCCAGCACCTCTCCCGCTGGCTGTGAGCCCAGGTTTGAGGCAGAGCTGCTCTGTGCCCACCTGTCCCCGAGGCCTGGCTCTCGTGCGTTCCCTCTGAGCGAGCTGGGACTGGGCTTTCTCCCACAGCTGCCGCTGGTGGAGCCAGTGCTGCTGGAATGGAAATGTGCCCTCGTGTGTCAGCCCAGCCCTGAGCTGAGCTCTGCACACACAGCCCGGCTGTGGCTCTGCACTGTCCCCACGGGGACACAGATCCACGCTGGCAGCTCCTCATGTGAGCCAGCAGACGGAAGGCGCTGGGACAGCACCGGGAATTCTCCTCCATCCCCTCCCTCCCTGGCCCTCGTGGTACGCTGACCCTGCTGGGACCACTCTGGGGTACGGAGCCTTCTCCCTGTTCCCCAGCACCACCACCCCACCCAGCTGTGCACATCTGGGACCAAAATCTCTGGTGTGCAGCCAGAGCCCCCCGGCCTCGCCCGCTGCTTGCACGAGGAGAGCTTGGCAGTGCCCAAGGTAGGTAGTGTGTCTACCTAGGATTTGGGGACCAGTAAGTGACCAAACTGCACCACTAACCACTTCTTCCTTACAAAGCATTCCCGTGCCCTGGAATCTCTGTACATACGTGACTCTGTCATTTCTCATCCTGCCGTTAGGACACTCCTACAAATACCACTCCTGCTCTGAAATGGAACCAATAAATTATGTTGTATTTACACAGCACACGCCGCCGCCGAGCGTCTCGTGACTGCACGTTCGTCAGAGCCTTCCCCTCAGCAAAACAAACACGGGGTGTTTGGGCTCCTTGGGGACTGTGCTGGAGAGCTGGGAGCTCGTGGGTGTGTGCTCCTGGCAGGTTGGTTGGGTTCCTCCTGCTCTCCAGGTGCCAGGTCCGGGCTGCTCTGAGCCCTGCACTGGGTCCCGAGGCCGTGGGGCCTGACAGCAGCCCAGGGCTGTCCCGACTTGTGTCTGCAGTGTCTCTATACCCAAGGGTTGAGCTGTTCTCCCAGCTCTGAAACTCGGGTGGAAGTGGGCAGGGGAGGGGAATTCCAGCTCACCAACTTGCCAAGAGGCTCCTCTGCCATGGGGAGGAGCCAGGGGTGCGGTCATTGAGGTTGGTGAACTAAATTGGGAAAAACCGAGCATTTGGGGGATGCACGTTGTTTTCCTGGCCAGGAGGGGAGTGAGGGGCTCCCCAGCTGTAGCTCCTCCTGTTCCCTGCCTGCAGCACTGGCTCTTGCCTGTTCCCCTGCACAGTGGAGGTGCTGGGACCACCCTACAGCCCCTCTCCCAGGGTTTTGTGGGTGCAGCTCAGCTGGAGAACGTGCTGTTCCTTGGTGTGGAGTATCCCCTAGGCCAGCCTGGGTCAGCTGTCCCAGCCCTGCTCCCCTCAGTTTTTGTGCCCCTCCTTGCTGGCAGAGCACGGGACACACAAAGTCCTTGGCTTAGGGTGAGCACTGCTCAGCAACACCAAAACATCAGTGTGTTATCAGCATTATTCTCATCCCAGATCCCAAACACGGCCCTGTACCGGCTCCTGGGGAGAGAACTGGCTCTGTCCCAGCTGAAACCAGGACACCTGCAAGGCCCCGAGTGCAGAGCTGTGGTGGGGCTGCAGGTGGGTGCTGAGCGGTGCTGGGTCAGCTCCTGCCACTGTTCCTCAGCTTCCCTTTCACCCCCACCTGGAATGCTGTGGGTGCTGAGTCCGGGGGTGTGTGGCACCCAACCAGCTGTGACCCATGGGGCTGCAGGGACCTGCCTTCCTCGGCCCCCCTTCCTTTTAGGGGGAAAGACCCTCCCGTGTGAGACCAGCTCAGCCAAGGGAGGAGGAGGAGGAGCAGCACCTTTGTGGGAGAAGATGTGGCTGAGCCTGGCCCCCAGGCCCGGCAGTGCAGGATGTTGCCCAGACAGGTCTGTGGAGCCGCAGCTCAGCCGTGCTCTGCCTCTACCCCGGCAGCCCCAGCCCCGCTTTCATCTCCCCGGGCTTTCATCTCGTGTTTACTCGCTCCTGAGCTGCAGCTGCGAGTGCTGCAGGGAGCAGGCAGCTGGGAGCCCCTGGGGCTGAGCCCCTGAGTTGAGCCCTCAGGGCCGAGCCCCCTGAGCTGAGCCCCCAGGGCTGAGTTCCCAGTGCTGTGCACCCCAAGCTGAGCCCAGCCTAGCGAGGGGGTTTAGCCTTGACCAGGAGCTCTCGGTACTTTCATTGCTCGTCTCCCCAGGCACTGGTTGTGTGCAGAGGCCTCACAAAGGCTTTGCTGAGAAGCCAGAGAGCAGCTTTGCAGATCTGCACCGCAGGGCCTGGGCCAAGCAGGTACAGTGCCCAGGGCTCCAGCAGCCTCCCCTCTGCGGGGCTGATCCCTTCCCAAAAAGCACAGATGGCATCTGCCCCGGAGCTGGAGCGGGCGCGGGCTGGCGGCACGGAGGGGGCTGCGGCTGCCGTATGTTCCGAGGGAAATGCTCCTTTCCTGTGGTTCAGAGCAGGGTCTCCTGCTGCTCCCAGGAAGCCATGGCTCGCCCTGAGCCTCCCCTGCTGGGCTCCTCCATCCCCTGAACCCTGAGGAGCTCAGGAGCTTCAGGGCCTCAGTTCTGCCATGAATCCAGATATAGGATCCTGCCAACGACATCAATTTGTCACAGATGAGTGACTTAGGGTCTCTCAAAGAATCACCATCAATGCTGTTAGCAGAAGTTATTTTAATATGAATCTATGAAAGTTGATTTAACAGAGTTCAAATGTGAGGTTCCCTCTGGTACCTCCTACATGGATGTAAAAGACTAAAGAAAATCAAATTGGAATTGAGCTGGAATGATTTACACTGAGACTGAAGATGTAAAAGGGTAAGAGAGATCCTTCTGTTGAGTACAAGGTTCAGACAAGACCCACCTGCTTCCTAAACTCCTGATGGACCTTAGGTACAGCCAGGTCCAGTCTTAGCCTCAGATTTGGACAATGGTTTACATCTGGAGGAATTACATGGATTTCATTGGTGTTAATCCAGGGTGGTATCAGGAACTCACTGAGGAGCTGTTCCAGGTAAGGGTCTCTCCAGCTTGGGTGGGGGAAGGATCTCTCAGTCTCTCAATCTCATCCCAAACCCTGACATGTGTCTCCAGAGGAGATCACAGATGTGCAGTCCAGCTGCAGATTAGGGGGAACTCAAACTGGACTCATCCGAAGATCTGTTGTTGGTGGGAAGGTCTCTGTTCCTTGAGGCACCAGCTCGGGAGGTGTCCCTGCTTCGGGACACCACGGCACAGTCACAGGGCCAGGCAGGGAGAGCTCAAGGCACCTACTGGGACTGGCAGGGTGGTGGGATGAAGCAATTGGCTCACAGGGAAAAGTGCAGGGGGCTCCTTGTACCCACGACTTTCATTGTTCCTTGATAAATAAGTCTTGGAAAAGCCACCTGCTCTCCTTGTGTTAATCCCACAGTCAGTTCTGAGCTCACAAGCATTGATGCTCCCTGGGTCACTCTGCTCCTTCATGGGTTTCCTGGACTTCTTGGCCTGGCTCTGGCCTTCTCCTCCTCTGGATCCCAGACCAGACCGTCACTGGTTTGGTTGAAGGGTCAAGTGCATCTGTCATGAGTCCCATTAGGGTTTGCTTAAAGTGGGAAGCTGGGAAGTGGGGCAGCCTTTGCACGACCCTTGGAATGCAGCCAAGGGGGAGCAGGGCCGGGGGTCCCCTGTGGCACCTGTGGGGTCTGTGCCAGAGCCACGTCCTGCTGGGTGAGGACAGGGATGTCCCCACCAGCCACCACCTCCCTGGGCAGCAGATCCTGCTCAGAGCTCCTGGGGCTGGGCTGTGACACAAGGATGTCCTTACACTGCCCTGCCCTGCCCCTCCAGCCCTGGGCACTGTCCCAGAGACAGGGGGGAACCCTCCAGAGGGGCCACGGGGACCATGGACTGTGTTCCCATCCCCAGGAGGTGCTGCGTCATTCCGTGCACCTTTTGGGTTGGGGAAACAGCAGCACAGGTGGCACAGGACACGTCCCTGCACAACTCTGCTGTCACGCTCAGCCCCCAGACCTTGGGAGTGCCTCCGTCCCTCATCCCTGCTCGGGCACTGGACGCTTTCCAAGCTCTGCAATGTGCTTTTTGTTTGTTCTGTGTTCCCTGGACAGCTGATGCCTCTGGGGCCAGATTCCCCAGGGTCCCTGGCAGCCCCCCAGCCCTGATCCGCACCCGCCTCCTCCCGGGCAGGGGAACGGGGCCCTGGCTTTGCTGTGCTCCAGTTTTGGGCCCCATGGAGGAGGCGAGAGCCGTTGCTGCGACAAGGGAACAGTCACCAGCATGGCACGTGCTCCCTCTCCCTTGTATGGCACAGGCCAGGCCAGGGGCCAGCAGCTCCAGGAACAAGGGCAGGACCTGGAATGCTTCTGGGAAAGTGCTGGAGCAGGGAGGACATGTCCCATCCCTTGACACTGATACCAAGGGCACCTGCTGCTCGGGCCCCACAGGGACAGCAGGTCCCTCCTCACCCGCTGCTTTACCAGGACAAGGGGCCCCAGGATCATTTTTGGTCCTGGTGAACAAATCCCTGCTAACCCCAGAGGCTGCCGGGACACGGCCAGCGGCACCCATGTCCTCCAGCACGGGGTGTACAGGCCCTGCTGTGGTTTCAGTGCCCTTTCCAAGGGAGCAGGGGGAATTTTTTTGGTGGTTTGGGAGTTTTTCTGCTCCTTCTAAGAAAATGTGCGACGTGCCAGCCTGCACCGCTTCCTGCCACATCCCTGCACTCCTGGGACTGCCCCAGAGTGACCCAGCTGCAGTGGGTCAGGGCTGCTCCTACAGATTTCCCCCCTTCCCAGGGAATTGGGAGGATGGAGAAGGGTGAAAAGAGCCTGGGCTGTTTAAAATCCTCCTGGAAACGCTTTTCCCATCTGCTGCTATCAGCTAACCCAGGACTCCCGCTGTGGCACAGCATGAGCCCCCTCCCTGCCCTTCTCCCCAGACACTCCAAAACCACAGCTCCTGCAGCTCCTGGCCCTTGCTTTGGGGGCTGCAGGGATTTCCCTCCTGGTGTAACTTGATCCATCTTTCCAGTAGATCCCTGGGCCAAGCCCCATCCCCGTCCCACCATCTCCCTGTCCTTGTCCCCTGGGTTTGGCTGGTGTGGGGTGTTGGGGCCAGGACTGGCCAATGGCCCCGCTGGGCAGTGGGGGATGGAGGATGCTCCCCATTGAACTGGCACCTCCCCTGAAGGGCTTTTTTGGGGTGAAACTACCCCAGGTGTGTTTGTGCCCTCTCTCAGGCCGCACTTCCCTGCAGCTTCGATGTTGGGTTCCAGCTGCTCCCTCACCTTACGGTACCACTTCCAGCTGGGGAAACTGAGGCATGGCACCACCATCCCCCTCCGCGTGGACCCCTCGTCACTCTGCCTGTCCCCCAGCTGTCCCTGAGACACACTGGGCAGCTCTGCTGGGGGGGCCCTGGGCAAGGGGGGCAGCCCCGAAATGTGGGGTAAAGCAGGAGCTGGGAAAGCCAAGCAGGGTTCGCCCCAGCCCCTTCCTGCAGCAGATGGGGAGAGAGGGACCAGGGCGGTGTCCCTGGGAGAACCCCACGGTGGCAGGGTGGGGTCTTGGGGTGCACTGCAGGCCTGGCAGGAGCTGCCAAAACCCCCGCAGTGGCTTCAAGGCGAGGAGCAAGATGGAGGATTCACCGGCACAGGAACCAGCCCAGCCGTGAGCCCGTGTGTGCCTTGGGTGTGTGTCCCCCGTGTCCCCCGTGTCCCCCGTCCCTCCCACCCATCCTGTCCCACCCCAGCGCCAGGAGTGTCAAACCTCCGGGTTTCTGCCCAGCAGGAAATTCCAGGTTTTTTGCAGGGTTTTTTCATTTGACACAGAGCCAGGGCTCCAAATCCTCCTGCTTCCAGGGGCGGGAAGCTGGGCCCTCCTTGGGCCGGGGATGTAACACACGGAAAAAGGAGCTTTATTTGTTTTCCTTTCCAAAGCAGAGCAGCGGGGTGGGAGGGGAAGCCCTGGACAGCCCCAAGCCTGCCCNCCCGGGACAGCCCGAAGCCTGCCCACGCTGGGGCACATCCAGGGGAAGTGGGCAGCCACGAGTGGCTCGGGCACGGAGGGGTGACAGGGTGACCACGATGCCTCCGGCCCCTCACGCTCCCTCTGCTCCTGGCCAACAATAGAGGCCTTCCGGCATAGCCCCGCTCGCTTTCCTGTTTTCCCTTGGCCAGTCTTGGAGTGTGGGGCTCAACAGATTGTGGGTCCTGGTGGCACGCAGAGGTGTGGGGACAGGTGACACCCTGGGGACACAGCAGGGGGACCACCATTAGGGGATCCTGGTGAGAACGGGGCTTGGGGAATTTGCTGCTGCTGGCCCCGTGTTTGCACCCCTGGGATGCTGGATGTGATCAGGAGGAGGGAGGCGGCTGGGGGGCTCAAATGCATCAAAATTCATGTTTGCCTGAAAAAACAGTAGGAAGCCCTGTGCTGCGGCCTGTGAGCTGCCAGCGCTCCCTGGGGCCAGCGGGGCCCTTGCCACTGTCCCTGGGCACCTGTGTCCCCACAGCAGGAGCCACCAGCGTGGGGACCTGCTGCACCCCAGACCTGGGGTGGGCTGGGCCCCAGCGGGGGATTTTGGCTGGACCCTGCGCCTACTGGGTGAGGGGGAGAGGGAGAGCCCTGGTCCTGTAGGGGAAACGCGGGTGGTACACCAGGATAAACATGTGTGCAGGCAAAAACCAGCCCATGATCGTGTGTATGTGTGTGTGTGTGTGTTGGTGCAAACACCCCCAGGCTGATGCCCTGCCCTTGCACACACGTGTGTGGTTTTGTACACGTTCCCTGGCAGCCAATTCCACAGGGACAAGCACCGGGAAGGGAAGCCAAGGGAAAAGAAGGCTGTCCCGGTGTCCCTGCACCCCGCAGCTGAGACCCGACACTGCTGCCACACCCAGCTGGGAGCCTCCCCCTGAGTGTGCAGGGAGCGTGTGGTGAGTGTGCACTGAGTGTGCAAGGCACGTGTGACAGGCACAGCACAGGCAAACACGCCAGGGTCCCGCCAGGGCCAGCACGGGGTGGGCAGCGAGCGCACACTGGGCTGCAGAGAGGGCACAGAGGGCACAGTGACAGGTGGGGAGCACGCAGAGGACACGCGGCTGTCGTGACATGCAGCCAGCACACGGAGAGCACATGTTGCACACTCATCGCACATGCAGTGACCGCGCTGTGACTGCCCCAGCCTCCCGCGCGGTGACAGGACCCCCGTGGGCCGGGCGAGCCCCCAGCCAGCCCGGGACATCCCCACCACACCGGGCACCCCTGGGTGGCCCCGGGGCTGTGAGTGCCGGCTCTGCTGCCCTGTCATTCCCGGCTCCGTGACCTACATGGTGGCGGGCGCAATTTGGGAATGCGGGGCTCCTCAGGAGCCCCGGGAGGGGAAGGGACCGTCCCTGTCCCCCTGAAGACCCCCCCCGATAGTGGGGGCACCGCCACTCACCCCCCCAGCCCGGACTAACTGGGCAGCCCTCCTCATTAGCAGCACCAACAAACAAAGGCCCGGGATGCCCGGTTTGCCCGGCACGGGGTGCAGGAGAGGCCATCGGGGCCTGGAAAAGCAGGAAGTCCGGCAGATTTTGGGGGTGGGTGGCCAGGACCCCACCGTGGTGACCCCATGCCAGGCTGGCACCGGGGTTTGGGGCGATGCAAATC
>VWZT01013388.1:20943-44650 GCA_013397055.1 Pachycephala philippinensis
CGCTGTCCGCGGCAGAGCTTGGCCGGTCGCGGAGGCCACCTCAAAAAGGGCCGTGGGGTTCGGGCTGCGTGGCGTGGTGTGCAGGTGTGGACGGAGCAGCCACCGTGCTCGTCCTGTGAAACTTTAGAATCTCTTGACGATGTCTGCAGGAGCCGGTCGGGAACCTCTCTCATAGGAGTAGTCGGTTTGCAGGTTCACCGAGCACTCATCCTTGGAAAGGGACAGGGTTGCACAGTAGAGTTTTCCAGATTAGAAGAATTATTTTATTATACAAAACCAGGCTCAAATTACTTCTCCTTCCTCACCCCCTGCCCCCCATCAGTTTTTTCTGTGAAATACTCTGATTTCATTGGATTGCAGGAGCATCTAGAGGCCACTTTTGCACGTACATGCATCAAGTGAAAAGACGAACATTGCACAACACTTAGCGTTCAGTGGCTGAAATGGCTAAGTAAGTGCTTCTAACCCCTGCAGTGAGATTTCTAGGGAGGTTACACACAGCTGTACAAGCCATCAATGCCTCCAGCAGTACAAAAGCCTATAATGAAGCACCAAGCCCACTTAAAGCACTCGTACTTCCCAAGGAACCAGAAAGCAGCAGAGACAATTCTTCACTCTGATCATTGCTTGTGTGCCATCAACACAGTGATGACACAGCCTACTGGCAGTATCTGCTGCACCACGGGTATGGTTATTAGGAAGGTTCTTGGCATCAGTGAGAGCATGTCCCTTGCTGTCATGACCGGTGAGGTGCTTTCTCTTTGGGAAGTTGTTGTCACCGCACAGACCTTGTTTTTGTACTCAGCATTGTAATTTTGCTCTAAGACTCTAGTCTTCTAGACTTCAAGGTGCTGAAAAGTTTTATTAAGTATTCAGCAGGCTAATAACTTTGGAAAATGCTGGATTTCGTCTTCTGATTGTTCAAAGCAAGCTACCAAGTGTTTGCAAGAGGTGACCAAGAAGCGTGTTCTGTTACAAGCTCTAATACATGGTTTAGCATCTATACACCAATTATGGTGACAGATCTTAGTAATTTTCTCACCTATGCTCAGGCCACATCCGGGCTGGACAACTGCAGGCTTGAAACAGTGTGCTCAAACTGCTCGTGTCCTCCCCTGGTGGTAGAAAAGGGATGACTTGCATGAGCCACTGATTAGAGATCCGGTCTTCAGAATGTAAAATTGATTCTTCCCGTCCTGTGGCAGTATTTCTTCTGTAGCTTCATTACAAACCAGATTTCACTCATCTTTTTTGGGCCATGAACTGCCTGTGCATGTCTACAAAGTCTGTCCTGTCCTCAGCCAGTTGCCCAGATACCACTATAAGAACCAAGACTAACTTAAAAGCAATCGAAGCTTCAAGCTTGGTGGTCTGACAAGATTTACATCTCTGTGGGTGAGACCTGAAACCTCAAGCATGCAGCAGCCTTCTTCAGCAGGACAGTGCTTGCTGCTAAGAGCTACTGCGTCTGCAAATTGGAAATCACCATTGCTTAGCATCCCTCAATGGTTACTCAAAATTTGCTGGTTGGGATGTTCTCTGTAGCAACTCTAGCTACTGACCCCTGAAGAAAAATAGCAGAAAATAGCAGTCTTGAGCTCATGGGGAAAGTCTGATCTGTGCATGAGATGGAATTATATGAGGGTAAAATGATCATAAACATTTAAAAGAAAAGTATTTTTGAGTCTACTTTCAGAGAACTAATGTAGGTAAAGCAGCAAGGTTTTTTCAGTTCTTTTGTTTTCTGTTAGTGACTTCAGGCATGCTTGCCCAGCCCTGAAACATTGACTTGTCATTTATTCAAGGATAATGTAATTAATTCTTAGTCAACCACCCTTGCCCTAAATAGAAAATATAGGGAATATTCAGTAAATCTTACAAACAGGCAAATATTGAGGGTCCAGGGAAGATCACATGATCTGACATTTAATGAATGTAACTGCTATGAGACTTGGCTGTGGTGCTCTGTGGTCTGAGACGTGTTTATGTAATCACACACAGATGTACTGAATTGCATTAGATAGGGAAGTAGTTTTCACATCCTTCAGTCTGGAAAAACTTCTGTTCCCAGAACAAACCATGTAAGTTCCATGTGCTCAGTTTGGTGAATTGATTCAAATCATAAGTATGCTTAACATGTGCAGACATTGAAATATTTATATTTAATTCTCAGCGTTCATACGGTTTCGACTGAGTGGCTGCAAGATTAGTCATACAAACACAGAAAAGTTAAACATCTAATTCCTCTTCAGTCTGGGCCTGGAAAGTACCTCTGGTGGTTTTAATTAAAAATAAAAATTCAGGGAGTTTACACTTAAGATGTCTCTTCACTCTGTCACTTCTCTATGCAGTGTACTCTGATGTGGATAGCAATGGATAATTTCATTTCGGAAATGTGCTGAAATTGGAAATGTGCTGAAATTGGATATGTGCTGAAATTTTCAGTGCAATGGATGCTTTGAACAGAACACTACATGAGATCACTACTAATTACTGTGGAAAAAAATGGCATGCTTCAACACTGAGATAGGAACAATTAGAGACCTTGAACAATATTTTCACTTTTTATTGATCAGCTTTTGTTTCTTAAAGTACCACCATTTGTAGTAGATTGCTAAAGCACGTGTTACATTACAAAGAATGTCTCCAACAATTCACAAAGAATGAAGGGCTCTCTGGAGTTTGATTTTTTGCTCATTTGTTACATACATACTATCTGAAGCCCAGTGCTCACCTGCTGGGGATCTCTGCATCCTGTTCAGGACAGGATGCAGAGGAATCTGAGCAAATAACATTACCTACAGCTAGAAAACATGCTGTTTTCCAGAGAAATTTCAGACACATCAGAAATCTCACTGAAAGAAAGCAGCCCTATCCATAAAGCCATGTCATCTTTGTTCTGTGGCAGCTGGCAGTGCTTCTGCTCTGGGTCAGTCTCCTCAGGGCTCCTGCTATGATGCAGGAGCAGTGCATGATGTTCTGTGAGCCTCAGACTCCTCTAAAACCTCTAAAGGTCTCAAGGCAAAAGTGCAGCTTTTTCCATGGAAAGTCTCTCTCCCTGGTTCAGCCTCTTGTTGCCTGGACCTGAGGATATCCTAATCCTTCTGCAGTGTAGCACGTTGCTGAAAAGCTGATGTGACCATAGTGCTCCTGGAAGCCAAGCTTTGGCTCTTCATGGCTTTCTGCCCATGCCCAGCCCCTAACAGCTGGGCTGAAAGGCCGGAATTGAAGGAAAAATGGGTGCCCTCAGGTGCATATTGAGGGTTGGGGATGTATCCACAAAAGCAGAGGAGATGGTTGTTCCTCGTAGCCTCTGTGGCAGGATCTAGGTGAGATCAGGCTTTTTAGACAATGCCTGTGCCAGACATGAGAGCAGTGTCTGTCCAAGTGACCAGGGCTCAGGGCTCTTTGTGAAAGAAGGCTTGGGTTTGTCCTGGCACTTGCAACATCCATGTTGCCCTGAGCAGACTGGACTAGGGTTTGCAAGATGCTTCAGGCAGTTACTGTCAGAGATGCAAAGGAATTCAGTGCATTAGTGACTAATCCAGTAACAACTCATAGAGAACCATAAACCTGTGTTGCTGTTAAGAATCTTACGAATCATGTGCCATGAGAGGCACCAACAAGAGCTGATGGCTGTGTGAAGCATATGGGATTTGTCTGGGGCAGGCATAGGGGCAGAGGGTTGCCAGGAGGCTCCCAGATGGAGGCTGATGGTTGTGGCTTCCCTGCAGTGTGATGAGGAGAGACAGTGAGGAGGAGCTATGGTTTTGTGGTAAGTACAGAGTCAGGGATGGCTGCAGGTTCCATGGAGGGAAGGAAGGCAGTGGGGAGAGGCTGGGCAGGTGTCTCCCATGGGATAGCTGCACCACTGAACACTCCCACGTGTCCTTCAGCTCTGAGGAGCAGCTGCATTGGAGCCTGGGGCTGGGACACCACCACTGTTTCAGGGAAGCTGTACATTTATGCTGCCTGAATGCTGCTGGCCATTCAGCCTTTTGTTTTCCAGATTGTCGAAAAAACATTTGTTTGTAGGGTGTTAAGGGATGGCTGCATAGTAAATGTTGTTCTTATTTGTCTCCATCAAGCATAGGGCCCTGGTCTGCCATGAAATGACTGAAATCCCCCTTCTCATGAGGATACAGGGAAACAAGGAAAGCTTTACCTCCAGCAAGTGCAGCAGCAGCTATTGGGTGCATTGCTCAAGCACCTGCCCCTCTGGCTATAGCTGCAAGGTCCAATGAATATAAAATCTTGCTCCAACAGAGATCCTTAGTCAACAACCAGCATCTAAAATCCATAATTTATCCTGTCTGTGCCCTTTCACCTTGAACTGGATGATATTTGTACACCAATAAATTGTGTGCCATAACCCTTCGCAGGATTAAAAATAATAAATTGCTCAGAAAAAGTCAGATGGATGCCTCTGTACTGTATATAACTTTGCACATCAGGTTGGTCTGTTTAACTGCCAGGTCTTACTCAGAGCTCCTGGAGCGAGTCCAGCAGAGGACAAGAAGGGGGCTGGAACATCTCTCTTACAAGGAGATTATGAGGGAGCTGGGCCTGTTCAGCTTCAAGGACTGACAACTGAGAGGGGACCTCTTCAACATCTAAAAATATCTGAAGGGAGGGTGCCAAGAGGTGGGAGCCAGGCTCTTCTTGGTGGTGCCAGTGGTGCCAAGTAATAGGACAAGAGGCAATGGACAAAAACTGATGCTCAGGAATTTCCGCCTGAACACGAAGAAGAATTTCTTTACTGTGCCGGTGATCGAGAACTGGAACAAGCTGCTCAGAGAAGTTGTGGACTCTCCCTCACTGGAGATATTCAAGAAGCGTCTG
The DNA here is from genome assembly GCA_013397055.1 of Pachycephala philippinensis. Taxonomy (NCBI): domain Eukaryota; kingdom Metazoa; phylum Chordata; class Aves; order Passeriformes; genus Pachycephala; species Pachycephala philippinensis. The sequence continues at coordinate 25,786 of VWZT01013388.1, forward strand.
GACACAATCCTGTGCCATGTGCTCTGGGATCACCCTGAGGTTGGACCAGATAACCCACTGTGGTCCTTTGCAATCTTACCCATTCTGTGATTCTGTGGGCTTTGACAAGCTGCTGGAACTATCATTTGAAAAAAAGTAAATAACAGCAAGTTAAAAATTCAGTCCTACATTAGAATTATCTTTCCTTCAAGAGACAGTACTTCTTACTAGTGTCTAAGTGTTGTTATTTTTACTGAAATAATGATTGACCCCTTCTCTCTCTCCTAGAGCTTCATCAGCAAAAGTCACTAAAAGTTTTCCAAGATGTGCCATGTCCACAATGGGATGAGTAACACACACACGAAGCCAAAGGAGAAGTACTGTGGGACTGAAGCTTTAACTGACCAAAACTGAGCCCACCCCCACCCACCAACCTTTCCAAAAAACAGGACAGGGCCTGTAATACTAGCTGAACAATAAGGAATTTGGATATATTTAGTTAATGAAAGCTGTTGCTGGAAGGTAAGATTGGGTCATTTATGTCTGCACAATAGCAGCCCCAGTGTAGAACATATGAATACCAGATGGCTGGAACTGTTCCATTAATGAACTGATGCATTCATTGTTCTGAATTTGATTTTGTAGCTTTTTGCTTATAACGATTTGATTGCACCATTAAAAACCTTCAATAACCTCAGAATTCCTCAGAATGCAGGAGAGGAGATGCCTCTGTCCCCACTTTCCACTGACCTGCAGGTGTGCAACACCTCTGTCAGTCAAGCTGATGAATACATTTCATGCTGTTTTCTTAGTTCTTCCATTTAAATAATGTATGCAGGATCCATGCACAATATATTCTTCCAAGGCACAGGAAAATGCATGCCAGGTGACACTGCATTATAGTCAACGGGGTTATCCTGTGGTGAATATGTAGGAAAAAAGAAAATCATAGTTGTAGGTACATAGGGACAAATTCCTTCCTGATATGTGAAAATACAGGAACAATGTCAGGCACTAGGAGATACACTTTTCCTCCAGAGCAGATGCCTCCTTTATTAAACATAATTCCTATTGAAATAATCTTTCCGGTCTCCAAGCTTAATTAATGAACAGTCTAGGAACCCACTTCTTGTGTATGTTACCACAGGCACATTAATTTTTCTGGCTTATACACCTCCTCTGTAAACTTTCTCTCTGCTCCAACACTCAACTCCAACACTGGCTCTATCTTCACTGTGGCTCTGCAGACACCCTTTGTCACAAAAAGGCCTGGTGTAGTTAGGTGACAAACATATTTCTGTCCTTTGTGGCTCATCTCTGATCCTCATGTCTGAACAGACCTAAGGCACAGAGAAAAGAAAAAAAAAAATCAAATCTAGAATTAGGTTAGCTGTGAGCAAAGGCTTTCTACCAGAGCTGGCGTCTGCTATACACTTGTCTTTGAGAGGCTGGAAAGGCTCCAGTCCTAGTGTTGGAAGTGACACCAGGTCTCTTATTTCTTATTTTACTTCCATTTCAGTCCTTTTGAGGTTTCACTTCTTAAGAAAGCTAAAATTAGAGTAAAATAAAATTTTTAAAAATGCCAAAAAACAACAAAGAACAAACAGGAGGGAAAAAAAAATGGAAGTAGACAAGTGTGGATGCAGGCTGCTCTCAAGACCCTTGGAGGCAAGTTCTGCTTTCTTCTCTTCCCTGGGGCCCCTCTGCCTCCTTTTTCACCTAGCTCCCCCAAACCTCTGCTGATGCCGGTAGAGATTAGTTATCTCTGATACAGCTTTTTGGGGCAGGGCCACACCGAGAAAGAAGCAGAGGTCAGGTGGTGGGGGAAATTTGCATGTCAATCCTCCTTAGCAGGAAGGCAGGAGACATGGATACCAGATAACAGGGCTGGAAACCCATTTTTCTAGGTGCTCCATTTCCCTAAGAAAAACATCCCAGGTTTTTCCTGGGATGCTCTGTCAGATTTGCTTCTTCTGAACTTCAGCATTGTGTCTCAGGGACACCACAGACAGGGAATGATCTCCATCTTATAAAAATGGTATTCACACCATCTCATTACTTGTTCCACAGACACTGTTAGGGTTATCTAACACCCATCCTATAGGTGTTGGGCACACAAGGAAGCTGCAGGAAACCCTTCTGTGTCTTTCTGGAATAGGGGAAAGGACGCTCTGGGGCACCCCAGATGGAAAGAGATGTGTAGGTCTGGATTCAGTTCCCCACCCAGAGACAGTAAGCTAGGATAACCAAGATGTCTGAAGGCTTTGCTCAGCTCCACGGGAGCAAAGCCCATGTAATCCAGCTGCTGCACCTTTAGGAGTGCTCTGCTGGCTGGCTGCCACAGCACTGCTTTCCCAATCAGGCTGATGCTGTGCACTCGGTGAAATGCCCCTGCTCTGCCTCACAAGCACGGAGGAAAACCTTGGGGTCAGTCCAGCCTTGTTAGTTAATAATTGAAGGCCTGGTTGCCTGCTACTCCCTTTGCCATTTAGGGTTGAATCACTGCTTGTGTTTACAGTCCCACACATAGTATTTGCAGCATTTGTTTGCAATTGTTCTTGTAGTTCCTTTGTGTTTCTTTCACAGGGCAGGCAGAGTAAGGGCTACAATGGAAAACAAGTAGAAAGCCATTTGTTTAATGCCAGCAAAGTCGGGGACAGAGTCCTTGACCTCATCAACTAAAGCCACTTTCAACCCGATGGAAGTCTAACCCCCTATTTTTAAAATATGAACACACCTTTCTTGGTGGCACATCTATTTTTTGACCAGCTGCCAGAAGCTGGCTGGCTTGGACTGTGACTGTCCAAGGTTTCTAGGTGCCCAGTTCTCCTTTCTTTCAGTAGAAAAAAGGTGTTCAAAGTGCATGGTAATTTCCATAGTAACTCTTCAGAGACATACTTGCCCTGATGGTGACCTCTTCAGCACTGAGAGAAACAAAAAATAGCTCCAGCTCTGGCTTTTGAGCTGTGCCATAAAACAAACCTGGGGCCCCATCAGATTTTGGTTTTTAATTTTTGCCTTCAGGAGCCTGTCAGGCAGTGCAGAACAAGGAGTCACCCAGGAGGGGCAGGGAGGAGGCTGAGGAGGGCGTACAGCCTGTGCAGGACCCTGTACTGGGGCAGTGAAATCCGGAATGAGAAAAGCAAAAGTAAAGGAACAACAACCAAGTCCCCTGTGTCATCAGTCACACGCCAGAAGGGCTGAGTGCAACAAAGAGAGTAAAAAGCGAGGAGGAGAGGTGTCAGGCAGAGAGCTGAGACGTTTCCCTATGTGTTTATTTGTTTTATTTCTCAGTACAGAATTGGTAACCAGCAGCTTGTTAATTAGCAATAGAGTATACTGATTGAAATTTCCTGTCACAGAACTGGGGTTTTTAGACCATGACAGAAATAAGCTGTTTGGTAGGCAGAAGAATATGTGTTGCTGATACCTATAGTTTTGTTGATGGTAGTAATGGATATCAGGTTGTTCAGGACCAGCAATATTTGAATTCAAGTCCTTGCTCTACAATGGCTTAAGATCTTCAAGCCAAGAACATGTATATATTTTTATGGAAAACATGTTTTATCAGTCATCAATTTTGCACACAAAGGATGAGTAGCCAAGGCAACCTCTGTGGCAGCTATTACACTTGTGGTCAGACTTAATTACTTTTCCCTGAGCCTTCAAATACAGAAGTACGTTATACATCGAATGAAAAGGGCCAGCTTGATTGTGCATCAGTCTGAACAAGAAACATCCTGCCTTCCAGAAAGTAATAACTGTGTTAAATGGAAGAGAAAAAGGTGTGCTGCATTACAGGAACGAGGCACTGACCTCTACAGAGGTTAACAGGCAATGTACCAAATGGAGATTTTTTGTTCATTAAGAGGAAACATGAGAGCATAATTAGAAACAGGCCATGCTGCATGGTTTTACCCTCTACTACTATTCAACAGAGTAGAATAGAGGAAGGTACTCACTAGTTTTGGGATTGAATTAACAACCAGAAACTTAACAGTGAGTGATTAAAATGGGCATTAATTTTTTTTCCCCATAGCAGTTAGGAGGCAAACCTCTAATTGAGTATTTGAGCTTGACATCAGCAGAATAATGGTAATTTTTAAAAACATGATTTTTAAAATTATTTTATAATATAGTTAATGAAGAGGAACATGCACCATTTGAATGATCATTAAGTGGATGCAACAATCAAAGGTAATAGGAAATCTTTAATATACCACCTGAGACTGATCTCTTCAAAGTGTTCTGGAACCTGTCCACAGAAGACCCTGGGCCAAAATTCAGTCTCCAGGCAATAGGCTGTGCATGAAGTCTGAAAACAAAGACTTTTTCTTTCTTTGAGGTAGGTGCAGACACCTTGTGAAGGTTAATGGGAACTGCAGAAGCATTCGCCCTACAGTGAGGTGGAGTTAAAAACCCACATTATTAAATTGCTCAACCAGAAATTTGGTCTGTAGCACTTACACAGATATATTGAAATTATTCGGGTTTTTTTCCTTCTCAGCAAAAATGCTCATGAAAGTTGCAAAATGTTGAGGTTGAACGAGAAGAAATAGGTCAGGGTGCAAGGTTGTTTGCCTCTATATACTGGGAGCCTTACTGCTGAGTTGCACACATTCGTGGCCACTTAAGCTACGTAACATTGAGGCTTCACAAATCTGCCCTGTTCCGATTGCTTTCTGTTGAACTTGTTGTGGTTGGTAAGAAATTCTTAAGCCAAGGATTTGACCCAATCTCTTGGTCAAAGGAATGACTCCTGACTCAGGTGGAGTAAGGCTTGAATCACTGGAAACAGCAGTATCACTGTGCCTCTTTCCATTTGGCTGGCATCTATTGGACGCGATTCATAGCCAGAAAAAGAAATAAGCAGAAATAAGCCTCCTTTTCAGACACAAACCTCCAGATACCATTTTGAGTCACTGATCCATCATCTCAGCAATGTATCTTACTTTCTGACGCATAGTAAATAATATGTGTTTGAAAATTGCAATGACAAAAAAGAAGGATTCCCTTTATGTGACAGCAAAGAATCCACTTTTCTTCTTCAAGGTATGTTTGAGGACTATGAGCAGCTGAATGAGTCAAGTGAAATCCATTCCTCACCCTGGATTCTTCCCAGACCAGAAGAAGAACCAAGGGTGAATGCAGTTGCACGTTAGTGAATGTTCTTGCAACTTAGGTAAGGTGAGCTTATGTGGGTGGTCCTGTAAGCACTGATTAAGTGAAGTTACCTATTGTGTGAGAGATCTGAAAAATCCTGATGCAAAATGATTGAAAAAAAATTTATGAGTGGACTGGCATTGTGTACAGTATCTAAATTTTAAATTAAAATCTGTATAACGTGCTAAGTAAGCCTTCACAAACTTTGCTAGGATAGCTTTTAAATTTCTTGCATTAAAGAATATATTCTCAGCCAAACTCTTCTGGACCATATTATTTTCTTTTTCCGTTTCAAATGTGACCCAATCTTTGTGCCTAGTATGATTCAGCCAAACTTTTACCTACTACAGTAAGTGAGAGATTACATTTTTTGGGGAGATAGTACCTAACAAGAAGACCATGAAGTCATTCACACAGCTACATGCGTAACTTGTGTGAACTCCAGAAATCACAAAGCACAAAGGTCGTATGGGCAATGATGAGTTAATGTTTGGGTCAAAACCAAGTTCTCAGTGTCAGTAAAGGGCCAATGTAATTTAAGCGGCTTTACATGAAGGGGTCCACACCATTGTCTGCATGCCTAGGTAGCTTGACCTGTGACTCCCATTAGTACCTGAAAGGAGTGTGACAGAACAATATCCCTCATATTCAAAATAGGAATACAGCCTTGTATTTTAGCACATTCCCAGGAAGCCTGGAGCAATGTGCTCCTTGTGACTCAGGACGGTTGGTTTCCAGATGCTCTTTTGGTCAGTCATTCAAGCGAGGATTGCACACAGTGCTGCTCCTCAAATTGCAAACCTCCTCACACTGCTCATTCAGCAGAACAAATACCCGTGCTCCCTGGAATGAAGCCTGAGAATAAAAGGCAGCAGGACTTCCCTATTCTGCTTCCTACTAAGTCAGGAGCTTGGGCTTTGTTACGCCAAAAATTTATTGGCTTTACATTGCTGGAAGTACAAAGTATTCTGAGTACAAGAAATAGCAAATTATCTCTCATAGTAAGTATGCTGCCTGTGCAGAGCAGGAAAAACTCCTTTCAGCATCATTGGCATGATGAGAACATGTACCATCCCCTTCTAGTTTCCACTCTGCCTCCAAGAGTCTACCAAGAACAGTGAATCTGCTTCTCTTCTACCCACATATGGATTTTATCTGGAGGAGGATTATCTTCAGGTGAATAGTAAATGGTTGCCTGTAAAAAAAGTATCTGTTTTCTAAAAAGTCGCCATCCTTAGAAACTCTCATCAACATGGAGTAGTGGAGATTAGGCTGGAGACAGGAGAAATGGGGGAGGAGAGTGACATGTGCAGTTCTGGAACCCATCTATAAGCTGGGCACCTACTGCAGTCCAGAACAGCTCCCGAGATTTCTGGAGCATGCCAGGGTCAGAGGTTTCAAGGAGAGAGTCCCTCAGAACACAGAATGGAGGGGGGAGCATTGAAAACTTTGAAATTAATAACTGTAGTAAAAAAAAAAAATTCTTGTTTCAAATGTTCCATTTAAATACATCAATGCAAAACTTGGTGAAAGCAACAGTAGGGATTGGTAAACTCTTTGAGGCGGAGACGAGGCTTTGACAGCCTCCAGAAGAGTGAAACATCAGTTTTAAGTCGAACCCACAAGTCCTATAATTTAAAAAAAAATAACAAAAATGCAGTTGGTGCACAGCCACCCCACACATCTTTAGCTGTTAGAAGCATGTGACTCCTGGCTTGGAGTTTCAAATGACATAAAAGGTACGTTGGCATAGAGCATCCTTACCACGTCTTGCTATGCACTCTTACTGACACAGAGGTTGTCCTGGTTTCAGTCTGTGCCACACACTTCCAGCTCTGTGTAAACTGGCATGTCACTGCCATAAGGACACCGACATGAACTGGAGCTCGTTGGTGGCATCACAGCCACGAGACTGGCCTGGCTTTGCCAGCTGGCAGTGGAAATGTCACGCCTGACTCCCAGCGATGCAGAACGCAGGACGTGTGGTGCAGGGCCACAGAGCTTGGGGGGTAAAATAGGGGCCTCTGTGACAAAAGGAGGCCAATCTCCAACAGCAAAACAAATCCTGTGCTGGGATTTTAAAATGATCATGTCACAGCTTGGAGCCACTGTGTAAAAGCTCCACCCACCACTGTGCGATGGCAGGCTTGGTGGCTCACGGGTGGCATAACTGTAAAAAGCCAGGAAACCATCAAATAAGCACAACTGTGACCCATAAAGTTCCCCTTCCACCCTGCAGCAAATCTGAAAACGGGCTAACTCTGAACATTCCTCCTCCTCTGGTCCATGAAGCACACGATATATGGATAGCTTGGTACTGGGGACAACACCAAAGATGCTAACCTGGCTATCAAACCCCCTTCTAACTCCACCACTGTCAGCGTGCTGCTGCCATTCAGAAAAACTCTGCTAAGAAGATGCATTTGGTTCAATCACATGGAGTGAAAAGACTGGGTATAGAGCAGAAATGTTGAAAGGCTGTATAATGTTCTGGGATTTTAGAGTAGAAATTTATTAAAAAGCAAGAAAACTGAAGTTGGCAAAACCAAATGTCTAGCATAATAACAATAAAATGCCTTTTGTCTTCAATATCATCCCATGGGTTTAATTGTTTCCTTTTGCAAACAACATTATCTGGAGAACACACAAAAATTCCATTTAGTCCAAGAACTGTGGCTGTCTCCAGTCATCTATATGCTACAGAAACGTGGGGGCAGAAAAAATGAGTTGTGCGTTTTCTAAAAAAATGTTTTCACTATACCTGAAGACCTCACCTAAGATGAATGTTTTAAAAGCAAGCATATTTCTCTTTCCTTTTTCTTAAGACTGAACTAATCAGTGATGCCATAAATCTCTCCTGCCAGCAGTGAAAGGCATGTTTTGCCCTGTACACATGACTGATTTTAGATTTCATGTTAAGGTTTGATCAATACATGGTTTGTGTATCTGAACATTTCAGTGAAAAAAGGTAAGCTGGCTTTCAAAGGCTGAGGTGACTGCTTGAAGCAGAAATGTACATGCCAAAGGACACACATTCCTCCTTCTCATTTGAGTCTCTTCCTTTCAAAGTACACTGACTTCCTTTGTCTCTTTATCTGTGTCTACTTCAAAATGCCAGTCAGTTTAGTCTATGTAGGAGATTTCTAAGCTAGGTCTAATAAACACTTCTGTCATACTGAATATCTCTTGTAATAAGGTTTTCAGTGTTGTTTACAGACAAGACCACCTTCTTGTGTCTTTGAGAGGTGTCCTCTAACAGAAGCAACTGGTACTGACCTTGGCAGAAGGGATCATTTATCAGCAGGAGTGGGAGAGCTGTAGCCATAAACATATAAACAAGACCAAACCATAGCAATGTTGAAAGGCTTGTGTCTATGCTGAAAAAAACCAAAAACCCAACACGGGCATTCCCCACTCTCCCACAGGGCAAGCTATTGTGGAGTGTGCCCATAGAACCTTAAAAACAATGCTTGAAAAACAAAAGAAGGGGGAGTTGGGGTGCCCCCATGACAGGCTAGCCAAAGCCTTGTATGTCCTCAATTTTTTAAATCGGGATGAGATGGGACAGACTGCCTGTGAAAGACAGTATTCCTTTGACACAGAGGCTCGCCTAAGACCTCCTGTAATGGTGAAGGACTTACTAACCGGACAATGGAAAGGACCCCTGGATTTACTAACATAGAGAAGGGGTTATGCCTGTGTCTCCACAGGCCACCATGTGCAGTGGGTTCCATCACGCTGTGTGCGACCTTTTGTCACACCCTCCTAATCCGATGTGTATGTAGTTACTGTGTTACAGATGTATGTTACAGTTTTTGAAAAGTTGTTGTTGTTGTTACTGTTATTAATGTTTTAGAGGTTGTTCAGGTTTTTCTTAGTAGGTTCTTGTTGCTTAAGGTTTTTGTAGCTTAAACAAAAGAAGGGGGAGATGTGGAATATGGGGTTATATTTGAGGCTTGTGCTCACCAGCAGGCCCTGTGGGAAAGGCACAGCTGCAGCTGTGCCAGCCAATGGGTGCCCTTGTTCTGTTAAGTTCTCTTAGGTTTCATTTTGGTTTCTGTTGGCATTAAGGTTATAAAGAGGGGGCGATTTCTGCAAATAAACGGGTCTTCTTGGGACATACAAGGGGGTCTGTCGTCTTTGTTCCCCATTGCTACACCTGCTTGCTTACCCTTCACTGCATCTTAGTCCTTTGCTGGAGGATCTGGAAACTCTTTCTACTGCAGCAGCACCTCTCCTGCCTCTGAGTCTCCACCCAAGGGGATCAGCACTGTATTGTTCCAGATATGAACAGATATTCCTACTTCCTATAGCTTTCACTCTAAATAAGCAAAGAGCAGGAGACAGGGAAGATGTATATTCTCCATTAAGAAACGAGGGATTTAGTGATATGCTCAAAGCTGTGCATGTAATTGCTGTCAGAGCTAGCAATTGAAAACAGGATTCTGGAGCTCCCAAGTGCCAGAATGAAGAAACTAGACTTGTCCAAAATTTGCCCGGTTCTGATTACAGAAAATGAAAATATACTTTAAAAATAAACTCAAAGATTTTTATAGTTGATATGTATCAAAACATACACCAGTAAAATCCCTCCTTTCTCAAATGCAGATTCTGTGTACAGACACACACGAAGATGAAGTCGGAGTTTAAGTGGGTGAAGTTTGGTTTACTCAACTGGAGTTGTGCCTGTTCACATACAGCTGAATTAGAGGTATTATGTCTTTGACAATGTACTTCATTAATATTCTCGTACAAATGCATCTACACCACAATCTCCAACAGCTGTCTATTACTCTGTTTTTCACTTGTTTAAACTTTTCACCTTCCTGCTGAGTTCCTAATGGAACAGTTTCCTAATGCTCTGGTTCTGCGGTAGTGTTTTTGGTCTTGTTTTTTTTTTAAGGTTTGTGAAGATTGTCCAGTACTTTGTGCAAAAGCTTTAGTAATGAATGTATAAAACTAGGACCAATCCTTTTGCCCTTCCTCATTCTGAGGTTCCTCTTTTGATTTCAAGGGCAGAATCAGCTGAGCAAGACACAACTCAGCACAAATAACATTGGCAGGAGGACCCACAAAGCAGAAACAGAACTCCTGTCCTTCAGTCAGAAGGCATTATAATTCCTGTGACGAAGAAGATCATGTTGCACTTTTGTTCCTACAGTCACAGTAAGAGGAACAGTCAGTTCTCAGAAATATTTGATTTTATTTTAAGCAGTGTTGCATGGTAGAGAGAGCTGAGCTAACACTGCAGCTAGCTCCTGCAAAGAGAAATCAGATCATGAAAAATGCAGAGTAGATGCAGTAAAATAAGGCAGATCATGTACTGGAAAAGAAGGACAGTGATGCAAGAATCTCCTTCTTTACTGAAGAATGGATTGAGAGAAAGCAGAAAAGACACACTGAAAGAATAATTGACATTATTCAGATACAGCACACAAGCTGTTTGTGGAACAACTGGATATCGAGCTAGTGAGCAAGAACTGGAGAAACTGAGAGGTGTGGAGAACTTTTCAGAAAAGAAAAAAACCACAATGAAAACTCTTGCAAAGCTCACTGGAAAACTCCAGGTGGGGGAGTGAGGTGCCCAGGGAAGCAGACAGAGCAGGGAAATGCAACACAAAAAAAGTAAGTGAAGAACTTATGATTGAAGAAGAAACTACAGTGAAGTGGGTAAATGCAGAGCCTTCTCCCAAGTGACAATCTGCAAAAGAAGAAATGGGTGAATTGAAAGCAAAGGTGCAAAACATCCTCAGATTTGGGTAGAACAACACAGGAAAAAAAAAAAAAATAGAAGACACAAGACTTCCAGAGTTGGTTCCACCTTAACACAACATCCAGTGAAATGTGGGAACTTTGCCAAGATATCATTAATATCACTCTAATAGAAATGTCAGCAATACAAGCTGCAATTGAGAAGATGAAAAACAACAGAGCAGCAGTCAAAAAAGTCCTAGCAGTAATGCTAAGGATATGTGACATCCACAATTTAAGAGAAACCATGGCAGAGCTCAGCAGCGATGCCTGAGAAAGAAAAGAGATTCCTCCAGCACACTGAAAACACAGAATTATTGTCAAAATGCTCCAAAATCGGATTGCAAGAACCGTGTCTGGAAACAAGTCACGAACTGTATCTTCTCTGAAAAGTTTTCTGCAAGTGCTGCACCCCATGATGTAAAAGGAGCAGTAGATGGGAAGTTTTGGGAACAGTTTGGATGTAGGCTCAGACCTGTACAGACCAGATACATTCACTTAACCCACTGTAGATACATGCAAAACAAATCATTGGCTTTCAAAGCTCCCAAAATAGCTTGAAGGAATCCTTGTTATTGGCTCTTTTGGTCCTAGAGAAGCTTGTCTTCTGTTATTCATAACAATAAGGAAAAGTTAAGTGCTTCTGAGAAAGACTAAACAGCAATTTAGCATAAACACTCCTCAAAAATGTGGCTGCTTTTCCCTTCTGTTGATATTAGGATTTGTCAAGGATGGACAGTGTCAGTGTGCACTGACAATATTAATCCTGTGTAAGTGTGGACACTGCCTCTAGACTTTTGATAGCACAAATGTCCCTAGGTACAACTGACTGCCACAATGTGTCATAGTGCCCAAGTTCTGAGGAGGGGTCATAAAAGAAAGAAGGGACAGATCATAGAACCATTAAGTTGGAAAAAGACCTCTAAGATCCTCCAGCTGTAAAGGTAGCACCACCATCATGTTCACCACTAAACCATGTCCTCAAGTGTCATTACCACACTTTTTTTTACATTTACAGGACAGTGACTTCACCATTTTCCTGGGCAACCTGTTCCGATGCTTTGCAACTCTTTCAGTGATGAAATTTTTCCTAATATCCAATCTAAACCAGGTGCAACTTGAAGCCATTTCCTCTTGTATTGTCATTTGTCACCTGGGAGAAGAGACCCTCACCTGGCTACACCCTCCTTTCAGGTAGTTGTAGAGAGTGGTAAGGTCTCCTCTGAGCATCTTTTTCTCCAAGATAAACGCCAGCTCCCTCAGACATTCCTCGTCAGACCTGTGCTCCAGACCCTTCCCCAGCTCTGTTGCCCTTCTCTGGACACGTTCCTGCACCTCAGTGTCGTTCTTGTAGTGAGGGTCCCAAACAGCATTCAAGGCATGGCCTCACCAGTGCCCAGCACAGAGGGACAATCACTGCCCTGGTCCTGCTGGCCACACTATTGCTGCTACAGGCCAGGATGCCACTGTCCTTGTTAGCCACCTGGGCACATGCTGGCTCATGGTCAGCTGGATGCTGACCAGCAGCCTCAGGTCCTTTTCTGCTGAGCCACTTTCCAGCCACTCTGTCCCCAGCCACTCTGTCCCCCGCCTGTAGCACTGCCTGGGGTTGTTGTGACCCAAGACCAGGACTTGGCACTTGGCCTTGTTGAACCTCATTCAGCTGGTCTCAGCAGCCTGTGTTTGCATGGTTGCTTAGAGTACACACACTCCAAATAGATGGTTCTTTGGAAGGATATATATGCAAAAATAACCACCCTAAAATTTCCAGTGTTTCTGGCCAAGTGATGAAAGGCAGATGTTATGCCATGGCTGTGACCTGCGATCACACCTTTTTCGTGTGCTCAGCATCTAGCTCCTTGGAGGGGTGGACCATTGTGCATCCTCAAGTTGACTGGGCTGCACATGCAGAGCTAGGTTCCTGAATGCTTTCAGAGGCCTGTGGGAGAAACTAAAGGGCAGACAACCATCAGGATAACACATACAAGTTACTCCTTACTGTCCTCTTCTTCTCTATGCAGCTGATAGCAGGCTGAATATATTTATCTTGTGGCAGCAGCACACATCAAATTGCTATCACTGTGGAGAGTTCTGTAACCCCTCCTTATTCATATGACAGACGCATTTTCTGGTTATAAAATATTATCAGATCCAAACAAGACTTAAATTGCAGCTATTGTTAGTTGACGGTGTTGTTTGCATTCCTCTGCCAATGGAAGTGTGCTGATTCTCCTGGAGGACACTGTCATAAATGCACCTCCTGATTTCTTTGTCACAAGTCACTGGCAGGTGAGCTGCCATATCTTCATGATGGCTCTTAAGGGTCTCCTTCACTGCCTTTTAGCCAGCTAGGCTACAGAGCACTATTGTCGTGGATGCAGTCCTTTTGAATTCGTCCCACACCTTTTCCCATCCATTTTGCAATGTGGCATTTCTCAGGAATTTTTTTTGTAAATTCACAGAACAGGTGAACATGTATATGATGTGATGTCATGGTCAGCTTCTCATATTCGTTTTATGATCACTTCAGTGCACCAGGTTAGCTAACCCCTTATTAACACACTAGCATTTGTTAACAAGGTCCATAGTTTTGGGGAAAGGTTATCTCAACCCTTCTGCTGGTGCTGCTTAACACTGGAGGTCTAAGTCAGTAGCAGGTGGAGATTCTTGCAGAGTTTGCAGGGTTTGACTCAAGGATGTGAGAATTCATTGCCTCCTCCAATATGGACAGGAAACATTTACAGATGCTCCCAGCAGAGTCTTCAAAGGGTGAGGCAGGAAAACATGTGGTGAACATGTGGACTTCTGTGGGAGGTGGTTCTGCCCGATGGATATTTTTCCTCTGTCAGCTTGTGATACAGACAGCAGACCCTGAGGGAATAGTGGGGTCACGCCTAGGACTGAAAGCTCTGCTTGTGCTGAATACATTGCAACCATTTGTATTTCCAACAGTTATACACTGCCAAAACACCGATTTGCTTTAGTGGGACAAACATGGTATTGCAAGGAAAGGTGGGCACATTCTGTAATGGACATTTCCTTAACCTTGAGTCTTTTCATTTCGTGGAAGCTTATCAGCAGAGGAAGAAAGAAAGGGAACTCCTCCTGCTTTGCTTCACTGCTTTTTACCAACTAATTATCACTTATACGTTGCACTTGTATAACTGACTATCCCAAAATTAATTAAATCCTTCCAGTCCTTAGAACTCCAAACGGTTGGGTTGCCGTATTTAACCATTGTATTTAATCAGTCAGTAGCGGAAGGAAACTCTTGTTTAGAACAGAAAATGGTCTGAATTGTTCAGCCTCTCCTTGTATCTTCCAGAACCCAGATTCTTAAAGGAAAATCTCCTTACAGTTTGCAAACAGAAGTCAAATAAAGAAGCCTTCTGCTTTTTTTCTGATGCAAAAAACACCACAAGAGCCCACATTCTTTGTCACTCATGACCCTGCACTGAACATAATGTGTACACAGGATAATTTTATTTCTCTGGCTCATCCCATGAAGAAACAAGCCATTCCTTCCTTTCTGCCTTGATCTTCAGCTCAAAGAGAAAAGCTCTGCCTATTGCATGCATGCAGAACTATTTCTGATGAATTGGCATGACCTCAGCAGTTTCTGCACTACAGATTTGCAAGGAAACCTTGTACCACCAATGAATTGAAACAGGATTCCAGGACACCAGGAAAATATGAAAACTGCTCAAGTGCCTTAGCAATACTTTCTTAAGTTGATAAAAAACTGGGGAAGTTAGGAAGAGGCTGCCAGTTGTTAGCATGAAGTAGTTTTCCACTCAGTGGAGTGCTGTATGTCCTTTATGGCATATGTCATATTCCTCGAGCAAAGAAGCCATCATTTTTTTTTCCTTTCATCAGCAAAAATGAATAGTATTTTAAACAGCATGTGCATCAGCCAAAATTGTCTCAGTATTCTCAGAACCAAGAAGACAAGCCCAAATTTTTCATGCACAAAGTAGTTAGAAGTCTGTTTCTCTGGATATAGTTTGTCTCAGTGATTCAGCCACTTTGGTATGAATGTGATTGATTTAATGAACAAAATAACAAAATCACAACATCACAGAATATGCGGGGTTGGAAGAGACCCACAAGTATCATCAGGACCAGCTCTTAGCCCTGCACAGCACCATCCCCAAGAGTCACAGCATGTGCCTCAGAGCACCTACTGTGCAGCAAAATAGAAAAAATAATTGAAGATGCCTCCTTCTTGGTTACCCTGTGTGGCTCGTGAATGCTGGATAGAATGAATATAATCATTTTGTCACTAAAGCATCCTGACATGACTCTAAGTTCAGACCAGGAACAGAGCAGGAAGGAATGGAGATGGCATTCTTTCATGTTCCAGAGTAAAGTCACTCTCCAAGCAAAGACAGGATGGGATAATCTCCAGACCCAGATTCCTCAGTAAATGATGCGACGCTTTTCAGAAACTGTGATATTCCAATATTTTGTATCTGGTCAACAATATTTTTGATGTACTGGGAAAATAAGAGATGCATGCAAGTAAAACACAGGACAGAGACTCTTTGCCACAGGAAAGGTTCATGAGTAAGGGTGAGCTCTGTGCCTTCAGTGTGAATTATGAGCAGATCAGAGGTAACGAGTGTAACAAATCACAGTTCCACAAATACTTTTCATGCCATTTAATGTCCTGCTGCTGCATAGTTCCATGAGGACATAGAGCAATTGCAAACATGTGAATGCAGCATGTTTCCATCTGACTGCAGCAGCAATTTATATGTGGTGTGGAGTAATCTGCTGCCTCGATACATTTGAGTTGTGTTTGGAAAAGCAGTTAAATATCCAGATACCTAAGAGAATCTCTTGGTCTGGGAAACTGGGATAGGAGTGATGCAAAAAAATCCTTCCTTATTGGGCTTTTCTATAAGACTTATTTGTCTGGAAGCACAAATTGTTCCTGTCTAATGGAAACAATTCTCTTCTTTATCTTCATACTCCCGTCTTGAAGTTACCCAAAAGATTAAGAAAACCCTAGGAGAATTCCAGAATTTCAGCATGAGAAATTTCTGAGTAAATTTAGTTTCTTTTTCCTGTTAGAAGTCCAAATCCCTCTAGCTCCCTGGGTCCTCTTCATCCAATTAGCTCTTGCCCATTCTGAGGTACCCTAGAATTGCAGCGTTTATCTAAGAAACGCTTCAGAGAAGGAGTGCTGAGAAAACTGTTGGTATGGAAATAACAACCTCATCAATCCTCACAGTCCACAACTGAGCAGCTTCATGACTAATATATTCTAGACTCTCTCTATGGTCCATATTTAGCCCTAAAATTTCATAGCCAGAGTTCCAGTCACACGAGATGCTTTTGTGAAAAAAACAAGGCTGGTGGTTTCTAGAAAATAAAAATCTGTTCCATCCAAATTCTCTTCCCTCTGTGTATGGCACAAACCTTTTCAACAGAAATAGCTGCTACAACAACAAGCCCCTTTTGGACCTGTCTGGACTCAAGTGGATACTAGATGCAAACTTTAAGGGGAGCTCTGTATTAAATTGGATATACAGCCCTTCTATTCTAATCCCTAAATGGAAGTTTTCCCTCAATACCAGAAAATATTACTCTGAAGATCCAACTCACATTTCCCATGTCAAGAGGGGAATAAACAACAAAACCAAAAAAATTCATATTGCACTTAAAAAAGGTATTAGTTATATAGTAAGGACCAGTTTCAGTTGATAAAGAGTTAAAATTTTAGCTTTTGCTATGAGGCAAGAAAATGGGCTTCAGGAATAGAAAAACCTGGGCTTTTAACTTGCTGTGTCACATGGCAAAGAACATAATTGCTTGCAGAGTTATTGAGAGTATGTAAATACTGGTGCAACAGAGCTTCCATGTCTTAGCTAAATATAAAGGCAAAGTAACCTTTTGAAGTCACAGATTGGCAGAGAGGCAACTAAGAGCAGTTCACTCTGCAAATTGCATGGAGACACATCATAACCATCTTAATCATGTTTGCTTTGGAGTAGGAAGACAGCTTCAGGAAACATGAAGCAAATACTAGATCCAGGTCTTTTGGGAATTTTGCCATTTATTTCCTTTGTGAAGCTGTGTAGCTTTTTCCACTGCTGAGGATATACTTCACCAACAGCAAGTTTCGTCCTCATCAAGGTAGACATTGCCATCCATCTGATTGCAGTACTGCTTTATGTCCCAGAGAAGTAGTGTGGGGAGTTCTTTAAGGGGAGTACCTAGTGTGCCCCTTTGGTGTGCCACAGTAATCCATGAGAATAATCGATGTGTCCCAGATATGTTTTTAAAAAGAGAATTTTGCCACTTTGTGATTTCTTACTTTCTTGGATTTCTCATGGCAAACAGCTCATTCTTAGACATAAATTCACTATCCTGGAAGCTGCCACAGCTTAATCTTTGTGACTTTCTCAGAATTTCTTCATTTTATATAACTCAAATGGAAACACGAACTGAAATATATAATACTAAGAAACAATTTACTCTAAATGTACTGTGGGGACTGGTCAACAAAAGGAGTTTGGCCTAGTCTTCTCTATAGATCACTTATATATCTCATCCCAAACCTTTAACCTAAGGCTCTGCCTTCCCATGATATCCTTACTGCTGTTATTCTGATTGTTGTTTAATGTACCTGGACTAACACTATACATAGACTCAGATGTAACTACGTGATGCCTAATGAAATTTATATTTCTGTCTGTTGGAAGCAGAAATCTACTGTCCTGGATATACTGCTTGCTCCTTTTTGCTGCCACTGTTCTTTAAACATCACTCTAGTAAATTAAAAAATAAATCGTAAGCTGAGTATTGCATGAATTGAAGTGATATCCTGTAGAATTAAGTTTCTACCTCTTCTGCTTGAAGGATTGTCTTCAGGATAATCCCAGATGTGGGTACAGACTGGCACAAGAATTCATTGAGAACAGTGCTGTGAGAAGGCCTTGGGGGTGCTGGGGGTGAGAGGCTGGACATGACCCAGCCATGAGCACCCACAGCCCAGAAAGCCAAACGTGTCCTGGGCTGCATCCAAAGCAGCGTGGGCAGCAGGGGAGGGAGGGGATTCTGCCCCTCTGCTCCTCTCTGGTGAGACCCCACCTGGAACACTGCATCCAGCTCTGGCGTCCCAGCACAGGAAGGACATGGTCCTGTTAGACTGAGTCCAGAGAAGGCCACCAAGGTGATTAGAGAGATGGAGCACCTCTGCTATGAGGAGAAGCTCAGAGGGTCAGGGTTGTTCAGCCTGGAGAAGAGAAGGCTCCAGGAAGACCTTATAGCACCTTCCAGTACTTAAAAGGGGCTATAAGACACAGGGAGAGGGGCTTTTACATGTGTCGAGAGTGTTAGGGCAGGGTAGAATACTGTGAATATATCCCCTCGCTTCAGCTTCACTGAGTATAACCCTTATCTTAACCCTTGCCTGACTGGTTAACAGAAGACTATGAGAAGTTTCTCAGAAACTGTAGAAAAGAAATCTACTATCCTGAATTTTTTGAGGTGGGGCTTGGGAAAGTATCTGCTTTTGTCAGGGATGTTCCAGAGCACTTCCCTATGTACTATAGAGCCCACTGACCGACTTGTCATTTGTGAATTTGCCCCAATCCGTTTTCAAAACTTTCCTGTTGTTTTCATTTAAGTAACCTTTCCATTTTTTAAACGTCGTGTTTTCCTTTTGAAAGCTTTTTAACTCTTACAAGACTGTGAACGATGAAGGGTTTGTTTTGCTTTATTTTCTCTTGGAGCAGTGGTACACAGTTTACTTTGGCTTCTAACACCATATTTTTTAAAAGCTCCCTGTTTCCTGTAGGCTTCTTTTCTTTTCTTTTCTTTTCTTTTCTTTTCTTTTCTTTTCTTTTCTTTTCTTTTCTTTTCTTTTCTTTTCTTTTCTTTTCTTTTCTTTTCTTTTCTTTTCTTTTCTTTTCTTTTCTTTTCTTTTCTTTTCTTTTCTTTTCCTTTCTTTTCTTTTCTTTTC